>JAKCPB010000754.1:0-137569 GCA_021442155.1 Cymbidium sinense | reverse complement strand
GGATCCTTGTGGATCCTTCACATGAAGGTGTGGGTTGAGTTTGAAGTGGATCGAGCTTCGGGTGAGCTCAGTCGGGATCCATGGCGAGCTCTATCGTTCGCATTTCGTATGAAGATGGATCATGGGCCATCCATTATGATTGGAATGAAGCATGATCAAATGTCAAACCCTTAATTTAATCCTCCTTAACGAGATTTAATCATGGTCATTAGACGATGGTCCACGAAAGCGTCCACCATGAGTCAGCATCATTTGACAACTTAAATGGCTATCCCATCACCACATGGAAGCGTGATGTCGAGGTCGGCATGTGGCGTAGATGAAGTTAGGAAGTTAATTAAGTTTAATTACAATTTTGAGGCTAAAACTTCTAAAATTCATAACTAATCTTACAAAAATCCAAAAATATAAATGAGGGCTCATTTAAAGGTATTTCAAAGGGAAATCCATGAAAATTATTATTAATTAATTTTGAACAATAATTCATGCTTAATTAAAAAAATTTAATTAGCCTATTACTCTAATTAATTATCCATTTAATTTCAAACTTTCCAGAGATGTTTATGGGGATGACCTCTAGCTCCCTATTTTTATTAGAATATATTGGATAGTTAATAAGGAAAATTGATTGATTAAGCCTTAATTACTCTCTTACCTTAATTAATGATAATTAAGTAAATGAATAGCAGATTAATTTATTAATTAAGCTTATTTCCATCTGTTAACATTGAAAAGTATTAGGGAAATGGTTTAGGTTTATTATTTATGACCATTTTATTAATCCTCTTCATTTGTTTCAAATTAATTAAAGTTTAATTAATTAATTACTTAATTAATCAATTAAAGAAAAGGAATTTAATTATTTTAGAGCCTAATTGTTTGAAATGACTTAGGGATTGAGATTGAGGCCTCTTTCTTGATCTCTTTCCCTTAGTTAATTTCATTATCTAATTAAAAATATAATCAAAGGATTTAATTAACTAATTAAGGGCTTAATTAAATTAATTTAAAATCCAATTCATTCACTTTGATTAATCAATCTTGGGTAGTTCTTTAGATGTTTAATAGTCTACAATTTAATAAATTTTGATTAGCTTACATGTGTGAGAAAATCATAAAAGTGATTAATTACATCACTTAAGCTTAATTAATTATTAATTATGAGCCAATTGCATTAGGCCCCTTTCATTTCTTAGGAGCATTGCTAATTTACTTTTCATGTTGTTGCATATCATGTTGTCTCATCATTAATTAGTTATTTAACTTAAGGTGATATAGGTAAGGGTTTAATTAATTGATTTAATTCATACCTCAACCTAATTAAGCCATAAAATCAACCTAATTGCTTTTCTTTTATCAATTTAACTCACACATATGGGGAATGGGATTAATATTACCAAACCTCTTTCACATTTCTTAAATCAAATCAACATGAAATCAAAATGGTTTTAAGAAACTTTCATTTATTTTAAATAAGCTTGTGTGATTTAGAATTAGTTGGATTGAATGAAATCACATGCTTGTGTTATTTTATTTCTTTCCAATCATGTTAAAATATTGTATGCCACTTGTAGTCATGCATTCATTTCTTTCAAATTAATTAAATGAAGATGATTTCCTTTATGTCAATTTGCATGTGTTGGCTTAATTAAAAATATATGTGGCTATTATCACTATTAAATCTCAAATATAATTTCAATAGCTTATTAATGAATAATTATATATATATATATACATACATAGGAGATGCATGTGAATATAAGCTTAGTGTATGAAGTGAAGTCTCTTTCTTACATTCATATGTTGACTTGCATAAGTTTGAATGTTAATGGGTATATTAGTTGGACATTAGGGATGCACTTTAAGTAGCCCCAAGAAGGTTCTACCTCACTCCCCTAGTGAATAATGGCGGCATACTGTTTGATTTCATTCTTATGCACTTTAACATTAGAATTTAGATAGAGCTTAATTCATTTACACAAATAGACTAAATAAATTAAACTCTACTTTTGCATGGTGTTTTCTATTCTTATAGTTGTTTATACATCCATATGTATTTAAGAATAGAAAGTATATTAGTCCGAACATTTTGGGGGCACAACTTTAAGTAGCCCCAAGGAGGTTCCTACCTCACTCCCCAGTGCGAATAATGGCAACTTGCTTAAAACTTTCATACATTTGAATGTGTATTTAGCTAATGAATGAAAACCCCTCTTCTTTCTATTAAAAGTCATGCAATTTATATTTTGTTCAAGTGGTTGGGTTGATTAGTCATATGATTTAGAGTTCTTTTCTTATGCTTTTGTATAAGAATTTAGATAGAGCTTTAAATTAATATGACAAATAATTCAACCAAATGAGACATTAATTCCAAGTACACTTGCTTACTTTCATCATTTAAGTGTGCTAAGATATAAATTGCATGTATAGTTATGTTTAGGACTTAATCATATGCATGCTATATATGATGGAAAGAAATGAACAAACATGTGTTAGGTGATAATAATTAATAATTAATCTTAAGATGCCTTTCTTATTGAATGGGATTATTTAAAGTGAACATAAACCTAGGACTAATTAAAATATGTAATAAGCCATTCATTAAAGAGAATTGATTAATTAATTTATTTTAGATGTGACTTAAGGTAGGGATGAAGAGAGTGATCCTCTTTTCTTCCCTTTATAACTCTTAGTTGTTTAGTATAAGACAAATGAAACAATATAAAACATTAAGTAAAATTTACAAATCAATTAAATCATTTAAATTGAAACCACCCTTTATAATTAAATGTCCTCCATACTTAGAGAATGACAACTCTAAAGCCTAGTAAGAACATACCACACGAGCCTTAATACACACATTAGATTAAGTCACCACTTCTAGCTTTATGTTAGGGTGGTGCATGGTTTGATGTATGTTTGGTTTTATGATATACTCTTGTAGACTAGATGTTAGGGTGTATGCTTAGATTAGATGTTAGGCAGTGATTAGCCTAATTATATTTTATGGAGATTATGCTTAAGGGGCTTAAAATAAATATAAAATGCTCTCTTTTGCAAGTTACTTAACCCTAAGCATAATCATAATCTATACTAGGATAGGTGGACTTGGTTACCCATGTATGGATGCTAAGTCTAAATTACATATACGCTTGGGTTGTATGGTGTGTTTAGCTAACACTTATTTTGCGTGTAGTTAGATTTACTTTTCTTATTTTAATGTAATGTAATTGTGCATTAAGAATTTGGTTAAGTGTTATGAGGGATTAGGATGAGCGAGGCTGCTTTGGCTAGAGGCCCCATGATGCCTTTGAACAAGCAAATCAAATGATGAAATAGAGGAGATATGAAGAAGATATGAAGACCCCCATAACATTTATTCATTTGTAATTGTAATTATTCTTCTACATTACCAGATGTATAAGGGTAGAGCTTCTATCCATTTCTCTTTTTTTTGGATTGTATGGTGGACCATCACCTATTATTCTTTCACGTTGAGTTTATAAATTGATTGATGCTTTGTTTACAATTGTGTAATAGAAATGGCATGTATTTTCCTAGTTTTTCATATATGATGACTTAATGTGTGTGGCGGATCTTAGGCTCTTAAGGAAAAATAAACTTTTTCATAACTAAATTTTCTAAAATAACTCATAACCTCATTTAAAGCCTAGGTATTAAATCGAGATAATTAAAAGATTTAAGCAACCCTTAGCTAAATGATGTATGTTTAATATCATGCATATCATCTTGTTTCATTCTTACTAAAAGGGTTTCCATCCTTTATACTTGAATGGTGGAAAACACCTCTTTCTCTGATTTAGCCAATAACCCTATTTTATCATGCATTTAGGCATATAAAATCCTATGGCTGTGTCAAAATAAAGAGTCCAAAATCAAATAAAATTGATAAAATTTGCATTAGACAAAGTCATTATTCATACCACTCATGCTCTAGTCTCTTAGAGAGTGGGTTTAAAGACTTTAGTTTCTTTCTAAATAATAACATCCTAACCATCTTGCAAAACATATGACTTGACCACATGGTTTTAAAATGTAGGAGGAGTTAGCTAGCTACCACTCCAGGCAGTTATAAGTCCAATAGTCGGGTGATTTACTCTCTCACAGGTAAATAGTATACCACTTTTCTCCTTAGATTTAGGATGTGCTTTGGCCCAAAGATCCCAAGATTTAGGATCAGGTTACCATTTCCCCTAAGGCTATAAGCATAAATCCTCACCTCTTAGGCATTTCACAATCTTGTATTGTGGGATTATAAGTCTAGCTTTCTAATAAATTTCAACTCAAATAAATAATTCCCTTCAATTTCAAACATATAAAGCCTAATAATAAGATAATTGGAATGTGCTCACTAGGTCTCCTAATCATGAGCATCCCTTACTCATTTTCTTTTGGCTTTGATAACAAGTCTCTCCTTTTGATCTAACCCTTGATTTTCCAAATATAACCAATTTATTGATAGTCTACCTTTGAATTCTTTGAGACAACAATTTCTTACTTTAATCATGAGTATTCTAAGGAACTCACCTTCCTTAGGATGTAATTAACTATGGGGCTTACCCCATAGGAAACTTTAGAACCTAGTTTAAATAAACCCTTTATTCATCCATGTAAAGTAGAAAAATCTCAGTACATTGAAGACCCATCATGCCTTGAGTCCTTATTAGATGATTGGGTCCATTGTAGGTAGTTATTTTATCTTTCAAGATAGTGCACTATTCCTTGATGTCATACCTGATCACCTCAATAAGTACACCCTCAGTTGTGCATGGTATCCCACCCATACATACACACATAGAATTAAAATAAATACCATAGATTTTCTAGCGACTCTGGATGGTTCCTCTCTCCATCTCTTGTAGTTGTCTCCATCGATAGTGGACTTATATTTCATATAAGTCTAAGACTATTTTTTCTTCATTGGCAGCTTATTTCATTCTTAAGCAAGCTAGCCAACATCCTCTAGGTTTTAGCACCTCACTCCTTGTAGGTCTTGAAACCCTATTAGATTTCCCCAATAGGTAAATAAATAAATAAAATTAACTCATGAAAGGAGATGACAAAATTTAGAACCTCCTTACCTAGCTTGGTGAGGCAAGGTTCATCTTAATGTTTAAGAAAATAAACTCTTTTGCAAAATGCCACTTTCCAAAAGCACTTTTCAAAACTCACAAAATAAATAATCTTGCACAAAATTTTCAAAAAGCACAAAACTCATATAACCAAACCTCATCCCATGATTGTCGTCATGGAGGTTCTTTTCAAAATCAAAATCAAAATCATTTTTTTTAAAAAAACACTTTTGAAAATGACTATCTCCATTCAACATGCTCAAATTTGTTGAATGAAGATTCTATTTTCAAATAAAATCATAGCATAAAATTGAAACTCCACTTAACAAATTTCACATATGCTAAAGTTGGAGTTTCCTCTTTTCAAAACACTTTTGAAAATGATTATCTCCATTCAACATGCTCAAATTTGTTGAATGAAGATTCTATTTTCAAATAAAATCATAGCATGAAACTCCACTTAACATATTTCACATATGAGTTTCCTCTTTCAAAAGCACACTTTTAAAATTACTATCTCCATTCAACATGCTCAAATTTGTTGAATGAAGATTCTATTTTCAAATAAAACCATAACATAAAATTGAAACTCCACTTAACATATTCCACATATGCTAAAGTTGAAGTTTCCCTATTTCAAAAGCAAGAAATCCACACAAAATCAAGACATATTTTGAAATCCATTTGGCATACACAAATTTGTCAGAGAATTCCCCTTTCTTTTGGAAAATCAAACAAGTTGAATTCTATTTAACACACTCACATTTGTTAAATAAGGTTCCTCTTTTCCAAAGTCTTGAAAATCAAAATACGTTTAGACTTCATTTCACATACCCAAATTTGTCAAATGAGAGTCCCATTTCAAAATTTACAAAATATATTGAACTCTATTTAACATATCCAAATTTGTTAAATAGATTTCCCTCTTTCAAAAAAAATCATAAATACACTTGACTTCCACTTAACATACCAAATTTGTTAAGTGAGTCTCATTTTCAAAACACAAATCATAATCACATTTGGCTCTTACTTAACATACCAAATTTGTTAAGTGAGAGTCTCATTTTCAAACACTTGTCAAATACACTTGACTTCCACTTAACATACCAAATTTGTTAAGTGAGAGTCTCATTTTCAAAACACAAATCATATCACATTTGACTTTCACTTAACATACCAAATTTGTTAAGTGAGTGTCTCATTTTCAAACACAAATCATATCACATTTGGCTCTTACTTAGCATACCAAATTTGTTAAGTGAGTCTCATTTTAAAACACATGTCAAACACATTTGGCCTCTACTTAACATACCAAATTTGTTAAGTAAGAAGCCCAACGTTCAAATCAAATCAACATATATCACACAATCAACCACCACAAGCAAAGTTTTTTCACAAAATTTCTAAACAATCACAACCTTTCCCTAGCATACCTAAATTTGCTAAGTAAAGTTATTTCAAAATCAAAATTTTCAAACAAGATACATAGCACAAATATCTTCAAAGGTCTCTCCACATATTTGAGCTCCACCCAACCTACTTAAATTTGTTGAGTATGGGTTCTAAATCAAAATCATATGGCAAATATTCTCCTCACATATCAATCTCTCCAATGATCCCTACTTAACATAACTAAATTTGTTGAGTGTGGGTTCAAATTTCCAAATGAAGTCTATAAATTATTTTGAAGGTGAATACCAAAGCAAGGATTAATTATATTTTATGTAGTTTCAGCCCAGTCACTTTCTATTTAGCTCAGTTCATTACACATGGCTCCTAGCAAGTTTATGTTCTCCATCATCGTCTTGACTTGGCCCTGGATGAGAACAAGCTCACCTCGACCACTACATGTTTGATTCAGTTTGGTCATAGATTGAGGCTATCCAAGTTACTTATGAGGGAACTATCATTAGTGATAAGGAGGAGGTGGGGGAGACACCACTTATTCACTTTGAAATACCTTCTAACTCTGAGTTCCCTCCACTAAAGAGGAAGGCAGAGGTCCCAGTGAGAGTAGCTTGACAAGTTTAGTTCTAGTGGTAGCATGGCGTGTGGTGGTTCCCCATCGGTCCATCAGTTGTTCATCTGTTGCCCGGCGGTGACACCTCCTCATTTGTCCCCTCAAAAGGGAAGCCTATCTTGGTCTCCGAGATAGTCTTCCCTACCTTTGAGGTAGTTCATCTTGCTCAACTCCCTCACTGCCCATAAGAGTCAAAGGTTAAGCGGCATCAGCAGTGTAGAGAGGGTAGCATCCCATGTTGCGAAGAGGGTTCACCCAGGAGGTCTCCCCACTTAGTGGATATATATCCCTCTGGGGATGGATGGAGGAGGACTATAGGAAGATTGTAATATCGCCTCCACCACCAACTTATTATGAGTGCACTAGGGAGAGTAGGAGGCCCTATGCCAAATTACAGTCAGTTATTCTGCAGATAGAAAGAGTCCAAGGATGCTCAAAGTTTGGTGCATTGTATGACCTATGGTCTTTGATCTCTAGGAGCATCAGGGATCAGATACATAGAGGCCTGAGTGGCAGTGTAGGCAGATAGGAGAGAGAGGAGGAGGTATGCCCGGTAGTCCAGCCTTCATTCTTGTAGATTTCCCGTTGAGCCAACCATAGATATAATTCTCATGCACTCAATCATAGGAGGAGAGCTCTGTTGAATGGTAGATGTCTCCACCACCGCTCATTGTCTACCTCTCTACATGTTCCAACATCTCCTATCTTTGGCCAAGGCATAAGTCGGTCGGAGAAGAAAGCCTTATTGGTGATCCAGCTACAGCCTCAGGGTCCCATTCCATCTACTCCACCAGTTGAGGTGAGGTCAAGCTCTCCTTCTTACCTTCCACTTCACATGGTGAAGAAGAAATGGTGACCCAAGAGCATAGTCATTCCACCACCCCACCAATAGTTGGCGGTAGTAGCAGAAGGGAGAGGCGAGTTCCATAATTCTATGGCGGTAGATCCCCATAGAGACAACACTCCATCGTCATGAGCATGTATCTTCTAGAGCATACTTCAGAGATAGCACTCAGTGGCAAGTGTGATGCATTTTTGGTGAACATAGCCCCTACTATGATGATGAGTGTTTGTTGCAGTTAGATCATTCCTTGGATGAAATTCTAGCATATATTTTGAAAAGAGGAAATCCTAGGAGAGGATGTCGATTATGAGGAGGGAAGGGTCGTTCATCCTCGATGAGGATGATTTGTTGGAGGACTCAAAAGTCCACATGGTCGATAATGAGCTCCCTCAATGAGAGACCAAAGTCGAAGCTATTGTGGTTGAAGAAGATGATGTTCCATTCAACCTAGCACCTCCTTCAAATTAGATAGAAGGATGATCGATCAATTGGATGGAGAAAGGATGGAAGACTTGTTAGTAGTCCATGCACTCCAAGCCTCGACAAGACATATCTTGAGGTAGATCATCCTTGAGTTAGCACACATCCTAGATCAAGAGCACTTCTCTAGTAGATAATGGTAGCTTGCATAGGAAGGTGGTGGATAGTACCTCCATGCATGAGAAGGATATCAAGCACATGGTGGAACAATAGGGGAGAGCATAGAGGTGGCTCATTTGTTCCAAGGGAGGAGACACTGAGGAATTTGATGCGGTCTAATATCCTAAGGGTTTCATGCCTCATTCTTTCAAAATCTTTGATGGCGTGGGAAACCAACATATTGCACATTTAGGCGTTGTTTAACGGAGGTAGTGACACCCTTCTTTTAGATTGTTTATTAGTAGTTTAGCGGGTGTTGCATTTGGTATGCCAAACTACCCAATGGTTCTGATAAAGACATTTACTTAGTTGGAGCACCTCTTCATTAGAAGGTTTGTTGGAGCTCGAAAGGGTTATTATAGGACCTCATTGTAGCAAAAAAAAAATCCCAATGAGTCCCTTGTTGATTACATTCTTGGCAAAACTTGAGTATGAAATCCATAATTGTGGACAACATGCCATAGAGATTCTCTAAAGAACATCCATGGCATGCTCAAGGGTTTTCCATTCAAAACCTTTGAGAAACTAATCAACAAAGGTGGCTAGTCTACAAGAGGAAGCCAAATAGCTACCTTTCTAGGACCAATCAACTAAGCCCAAATCTCAGAAGGCATTTGAGAAGAAGTCAGGGGTAGTCACAATAGATAATAAGGGGAAACAGCTAGCTAGGGTTCAGTCAGATAGGCCTCGAGCTCAACAGGCTTTTCTGTCACCTCCTCTGCCACCACCTCGGTCATCATATTGACCACCTCAGTTACCACAACGGCCACCACTGCCGCCTCCTCATTAGCATCCTCAGTAGTATTCCTACATACCAGGTATTACTTACCTATTCTTATCGATAATTGAATAAGCCTTATTTATTCAAGAGGGAAGAAGTTAGGAAGATTTTTAAGAATCTCTTAAAGAAGCCTAATTTCCAATTACTAGAGCCTAAGAGGCCAGAAGAACTGGGCAAGAGCCATGATCCAAACTATTGCCCTTACCACCACATGTGAGGCCATGTAGAAGATTGAATTACCTTTAATGACCGGCGGCAGCTACAAGTCGTGGCATCATCATCCCCAAGGAATACCTATTAGAATAACCTTCTATTTCTATTAGAGTAATCCTTGGGTATACATGTGATCCTCTTAAGACATAAGGAAGGTTGGAATATCTCCTATCCCGAACCTCCAAGAAAATCATTTATAAGATCAGAAACTACCCTTGCAGTTCTGCAGGGCACTCAAACCTCCAACTCAAGGAAGGTTTGTAAGTTGCTAAGGACAACTTGAGGTAGGAGCCCAAGCGATAGCCTCCACTTGGGATAGTGTAGTAGCACAACCGACTAGTTCCAACACTCTTTCCACGGTTGCTACAATTCCTCCATAGCTCTTCTTCTAAACCATATTATATCGGGAGGGGTGCCAAATCCCTTACTCCTTACTTTACTTGATTTATACTTTGTACCTCCATCCAAATCTAAGAAATCAATGAAGAAAGTTGATTCCACTTACATTTGTGTCACTTCTGATGATCTGCTTGAATTTATTCCTATGAAAGCTCTCCCCATCTAATTAATAATAACTTTAGTTGATCATTCCTCTTGATTTAGAAATGGATTACCCATTTCAATCATCAGTTTCCCATTGAGATTGATTTTGAGTCATCCAACTCCGATGATCATAGGAGAAGGTAGGTGGACTAGCATGTAAAACTTTAACTAAATCTCATAAAGTCAACCTCCAGTGGTAGTTCTACCTCTAGGGTAGCACCTCAAGATAAGTAAGTGAGTCATTGGTTCAATTGAACATATAGCCCCTCCACAGATGCTCCACCTACATGAATATGCTTGGAGGACCCCTAAAGTTGACTATGTCCTCGCTCACCAGAAAGTTGCCACTAAGCTAAGCATATATGATGCTCTTGTCTATCCAAAGAGATGAGGAGTCATTAATCAAGGCTCTTCTTGATCTAGAAATATGCTTAGCTCAGCTAACCACTATTAGAGAGGAAGCATGTTATTCAAGAGAAGCCCATGGAGTTACATTCACCGATGAAGACCTTCTTTTAGGGATAATCAATCACAACATCCCTACACATCACAATGGATATGGGATTAGACTCTCAGTGTTAGTTGATCTAGGTGCATGAACATTATGAGTCTAAAGACTCTTGCCTACGATTGACATCTCAAACTCGAGGAGATTGGATGATGTTGAGAGGATTGAGCAAGGTGAGAGGGCTTTAGGCTCCATAGTGTTTCCATTGGCTATAGATGGCTGAAAGAAAGAAGCCAAGTTCTACATAATTGATTCGGATACATCTTTCACTACTTTGCTCGGTAGGCCTTGGATACATGAGAATAAGATGATTTTATCCTCTGTACATCAGTGCATCAAATTCCAAAGAGGTGGAATCGAATACTATTTCAAAGGTGACTTGAAGCCATTTTAGTTAGAGGTTGAGATATATGAGGGCGATCTACTATCTTCCTCAAAATAGAAAGTCTATTCTCAAACATGGTCAAAGTTAAAAAATAAAAAAGAAAAGAAAAAAAGAAAAAAGAAAGTGAAAATACAAGTGAGCGAAAAATACACACAAGAAGAAGTAGATCTTGAAGTTAGATTCCACCCTTAGTTCATTCCTCCATATGAACTCATGGGTAGATCCAGAGGCAGTTCTAAATGCTTAAGACCTCCCTGGTGGCTAGCAGTAGAAGTTATGTTCCTCATAGAACCCATCCACAGACTTAAATCTAGTTGGATGATGAGTCTCATGTGGTTAGCTAATCAACCCTCTCAATGGGTCCCATTGGAGGTGACACTCGAGCTAAAGATCAAGCCTCCAAGCAAAGCATGAATGTATCAATTATTATGTAGAATAGTAAGGCGTAGTTGAGAACTTTAGCTCTAACACTTTCCTCTAGAAAGTTGAGGGTTTGGTAGTTAAGGAGGCCCCAAGTCATCCATAGAAGTCAAGCCAAAGATGTTTTATTGGGAGCATCATCCTCAAGTCGAAGCGATGTAGAACTTGATGATGATTCATATAAAGATCTAATACAATTGCTTTTTGATTGGTATTTTTCTTGTGTTCTTAATTTGGAAAAGAAGGGTTTAATACCACATACTTTATCTAAACATAGGTTGGATTACTTTGAAAGGTTATGGGACAACCGAAGACATCCATAATGACCGGACTAGGATTCAATAGTCTGGTCGGGATGACAACCATTAGTCATCACCAATCATTTGGAGTCTAGTTCTTTTCAAATCATGCTAACTCATATGAGGAGGTGTGTTTAGAAACTTCAGATGATCCAAATGAGTTTGAAGTCAAAGATGCACTTTAATTTGAAGAACAAATCGGATCAACCATCGATGAACTTAAAGAAATCAACTTAGGAATAAAAGAAGATCCATGACATACATTAATTCCTATTGAATGAAGAAGAAACCAATGACTTAGTTAAGCTATTGTTGAGCTTAAGGAATGCTTTGCATGTAGTTATGAATAAATGCCAATTTTATCTCTTGATGTAGTAGTCCACAAACTACAATAGATCCTAATGCTATCGCAAGCTCCTAGATGCATGATTAGACATTGAACAATAGATCATTTCTAAAATCAAGAAACTTATCGATGTTGGTTTTCTTAGGAAGAGAAATATCCTACGGTTAGTCAATGTCATTCTTAAGAAAAGAATGGCCAAATTCACATATGTGTCAATTTTAGGGATCAATAAGGCATGTCCTAAAGATGAATTTCACTACCAATACTAGAGTCGATGGTGGACATTGCCTCATCTCATGCAATATTCTCTTTCATGGATGGGTCATTTGCTACAACCAAATTAAGATGGCCCCAAAGATGAAAAATACTACTTTTGAACCCCGTCAATCTATTATTATAAGGTCATGCCCGGCCTTAAAATATCGATGCTACATACCAGCGGGCCATGACTCGGATCTTCAATGAACTCATTCATCATCAGGTTGAATATTATGTTGATGATCTTGTAGTCAAAAGTAAAGAAAAGGAAGACCATCTCTTTGACTTGGCAGTAGTTTTTGAATGGTTAAGGCAATCTAATGAATCCCGAAGTGTGCATTGAGTAGCTTGAAATTCTTTGGGTTTGTTGTCATGGAATAAATCAATCAGAAGAAGAATAAGACAATATTAGAAATGCCACCCCTAAAGTCTAACTCAACTTAGATTATTCCAAGGGTGGTTGGCATATCTAAGATGCTTCATTTCCAACCTATCAAAAGATGCCACCATTCTCGGCACTTGTCAAAAGGATGCTAAGTTCAAGTGGGATGATAAGTGCTAACATGCTTTGAAGACATCAAGCACTACTTGATGATGCCATCTAACTATCGCAAAGCTCATACTATATACTATCTGTATTAGGACTCCCTCGACTTTGTTGGCCCAAACCAATAATGAAGGGAAGAGAATGCACTCTACTATCTCAATTATCATCTAATCCTTATTGAGGCAAACTACCCACCTATTGAAAAGCACTAACATTAATCTTTGCATCCCAAAAGCTATGGCATTATATGCTTTCCCAAGGTGAATCGATCTAGGATCAATCCACTATAATATCTCATGCTCTATCTGGTCCATTGGTCCATATTTTTGACATCACTTTTATACCCCTTGGTGAAAGACAAGCAGCATATTTCTTAGCATCACACCCACTTCCTATTCCCCTTGTGATGACCTCCTCGATGAACAAATCATGAACTTAGGGACTAGCATTCTGAGAGATGTATTTTGATGGTGCTTCCTTTCAAAAGAAGAAGAACACAATCCACTCTTCCGGAGAGCGGGTAGGAATAGTTCTTCTAACGGACCATGATGTGATGAGATTCTCATATCATATCCAATCCATGCACCAACAATGAAACCGAATATAAGGCTCTACTTGCTAGTCTAGAGTTAGCCATTATACTATGCATCTAGAGCATCAACATCTTTAGGGATTCTTAATTAGTTATCAACCAAATTGCTGTTGGGTCTTACAAAGTCCTAAATCCTAAGCTCCATCATTACACAAGTATACCATGGAGTTGCTGGCCAAAATCCCAGAGGTTACCATTTACAAGATTCCTCGAGGAGAGAACAACATTGCAGATGTATTTACCAAGCTTGCCAAAGAGTTGGCATATCTGGAAGATGAGTCCATACCAATAAGGGTCCAAAATAGACAAGTCTTATCCCTTGTTGACATTGAACTCATCAAGAGACTCTCTCTTGAAGGGGAGGTTATCATTGCCAAGATGGGAGAGTTGGATTGGAGGCAACCATTCATGGATTATCTAAATATAGGCAAACTACCTCAAGAGAAGTCATTAGCCCATCGGTGAACAGAGAGCCCTCTATGCTATCTTGGATGACACTTTTATCGACAATCCTTGATCATATGTGGTTACGTTGTTTGGACAAACATGAAGCCCATAAGATCATGACCAAGGTACACTCAGTTTATGTAGAGCACATCAATCCATTCCGCAGATGAAAGCCAAGATAAAAGACTAGGATACTACGATGATGATCTCAAACTACATGGATGCATGAGATGCCACCAATGTTAGGTGCATGTGGTCCTACACCAACCACCCAACATTCTACATCCTACATTAGCCTCATGGCCATTTTGAGGTTGGGGTACCAACATAGTGGGTTCGATCGATCCTTCTTTTAAGGGTCATCGGTTCATTCTAGCATTTACTTTTCCAAGTAGGAGAATCCCACTCGAGAGGTCACAACTCATGTGCTCCAATTTTTTAGGATCCATGTCATATATAGGTTGGGTGCCTCGATGAATTATATAATCGCATTTGAGCACTAAAATCAACTTTGCTCAAGACATAGCATAGATTAGAGATATTCTACCATCTATTACCCGAGGGAAAATGGCTTAGCATAAGCCTTCAACAAAACTCTCATCCGGATATTAAGAAGACACTCCTGATAATGAAGTGTCATGAGCGGTTAGTTGAAGCATTGTGGGCTTACTACATACATGACTCCAACTCAATCTACCCCATTCTCCCTCGGTGTATGGGGCCTCTACCATTAGAAGTCTAACTCCCATCATTAAGGATAGCTGTGGGTAGTAAAATCACAATGGAGTAGAACACCAAGTTGTGATTAGAAGAGCTCGAAGGTTTGGAGGAGAGATGCCTCCGGCATGCCAGAACCTCTAGTTGTATAAAGCCAAAATGATTCAAGCTCATAATAAGTTGGTCTGTCCTATATTTTCAAGTAGGAGAGCTTATTTTAGTTCTAAGAGAGACCAATTGTTGCCCTCAAAAGATGGGAGGCAAGTTTGAACCCACTTGGGAAGGCCCTTTAGAGAGACTACCAAAAGGATCTTATCGACTTATAAATTGTAAGGAGGCCTATGCTTCCAATCAATGGGCTCTACCTAAATAAATACTATCCAAAAATCTTGTTTGAAAATAATTATCAATAAAATTTCTTTCATCTCAAATTCCATCTCTTCATATTGGTTAGAAATATCTTTGCTTGAAAATCCACCAACATGTGTTTAGGGTAGGTGTAAGGAACCCAAGCGGTATCCTATCCTTTGGCAAAACAACACCAACACAAACTACACACCATCACATAAAATAAACATTTATCTTTTGTCTCGTGCTATTTTGATGTGGGATAAAGCCCCCTATGGCACTCATTCATTAGTTGCTCTAGATTGGACTGACATGCTACCTTGCTAGTGTGTCACCCGGTGGTTACTTGTTTGGTGGATGTAAGTCTACAAGCTTTCTTCCTAACTTGACCATTACAAATCTGAGTGCCTTGTTAGTTTAGTTTAGTAGGCCTTAGTGTTAGTAAGCTACCTCATGTTGACTTTTTTTAAGAGGATGTAAGCCTACATGCTTTCTTCTTGAACTAGCCATCATGCACTAACTAGGTAGAGTATATTAGAGGCTTAGGATAAGTCCCCTAGTGGCTTCTTTCCTCGACTACTTCAAGCCTAGGTCTAGTCTTTACAGACTCCCACTTGGTAGTTGCCCCAGGTCGGATAGCATCTATCCAATGACAAACTATCGATGATCATTTTCATCTATGAAGATGTAAGTCTACAAGCCTTCTTCTTAGATTGATCATCAAACAGCATCTTAGGTTGGTTAGTTATTCCTATGTCTGACAACTCGGTGTATACACCACTCATGGTAGAAGTATGTCTATAAGAATTCTCCTTGAGTTGACTACCATATACCTATACACTTTCTTTTTCAAGGTCCTAGATAAATCCCCTAGCGACACCTCCCTTATGAGCACTCTATTTGAATCATGTCCTTAGCGACCCCATTTAGACACTACTCTGGTTACTCTTGGATTGGACAGTCCCCTTTTCAGTAGCCACCCATGGTTGGAGAATTTATCTTGATATACGATTCTCCCATGTTCTAGTAAATTTGAGATAGAACTAAGGCGATATAAGGCCCTTCTCTGTGGTCCTAGCACACCAACAGGTCCAGAAAATATATAAATAAAATAAATATATATCTTCACTTGTGGATTAGGAGCAAAACCCCAGTACCTTTTCCCAAGCATCCCTATCTTTAGTGTGTCAAAACTCCATATAGAATCTCTTACTTTTGAGTTGAAATAAGTCCCCATGTGGCACTCTCTCTAGTCTCCTTTAGGTTAGTTTGACTTGTTGTTCCACCACAGTCACCGTCATCCTTGCTTTGAAAGATGTAAGTCTATTATGCATTCTTTCCTCATGACCATTGCAGAGCTCTTAGGTCGGGTTTGATTTGTTGTGTTATCAGATCACCCTAGTGGTTCCTTATTTAGGAAGTTGTAAGTCTACAAGCTTTTTCTTAACTTGACCATTGCACAGAAAGGCACCCCAGGTTGGTTAGCTCTACCCTGATGGCTGGTAGACTATCCCTTTGGATTTGTAAATCTAAGGTAGGAAGAGGATAATTTTTTCCCATTCTTAGTAGATCCATCACACATCGATAAGGTCCATCTAAAAAATAAAATTGATCTTGACTATTCTTGAGTCAATATGAGTCCACGGTGACTCAATAAGCCTTAGGTTTGGGTTTGATTTATTGTTCTATAATCACCCTAGTGGTTCCTTATTTAGAAGTTGTAAGTCTACAAGCTTTCTTACTAACTTGACCATTGCACCTAAAGGCACCCCTTTTGGTTAGCTCTACCCTGATGGTAGACTATCCCTTTGGATTTGTAAATCTAAGATAGGACTAGGTGATATTAGCCTTCTTAGTAGATCCATCATGATGGATCATCCTCCCTCCAATGGAGTCCAAATTAAATCCATCCACTCATATCCCTAGTGGATACTTTCACCCAAATAAACCAAAGAAATCCATATATTAAACCCATCTTATCCCCCAATGGATGGAACTCATATCTCAATGTGCCCAAAACCAAATCATATCTTCTCCGTGGAGCCTCAAATCATAAGCTAACAAATCAAATAAAATTTTCATCCCTAGTGGATGTCCACCAATTAAATCAAATCAAATTCTGCAACAAGCACAAATCATACCCTCTCTAGTAGAACCCTCATGAAATCAAGCCAAATCAAGTCCTTATCCCTAGTATAATTTGAACTTCCTTAGTGGAAGGTTCATGCACTCCGCATGTTATAAATCTTAATCCCCAGGGGATCTTTTCTCCCCAAATCATATCAAACCAACTCAAAATCTTATCCTCTATGGATAACTTGGACTTTCTTCCTTAGTGGAAGGTTCACATGCTTGATCCCTCAGTGGATCCTTTCTTCCTCTCTTATGCCCTTGGCATAAGTTGAATTGAATTCCACTAAGATCTTGATTCTGCTACATCTCAAGTTTAGGCGTAGATCATTTATGTTAGTCTTTGTGATCCTTCGTTGTTGATCATCTCGATCATGTGGATGCCTATGTGCTAGGTGAGTGCATTTTGAGTTCCAAGTGTTCAATTGCCATTGGGAGGTTGTTTGGCCTTGCCTTGGGTCATGGTCACCAAGCTCATTGGGTCATGTTCACCACCTCCCTTGGTGCTCATGTGGACCAATGAAAAGATGCCAAGTGGCCTTGAGAGACATGACCAAATTCCAAGTGAATTTGGTCATAGGATACCCTTTGACCTAAGGGCAATGTGATCATTTGGCCATGATTTTGATTTGGGCAGATTTGAAATGATTCAAAAATGGGTTGGGCCAAATTTCAAGTGATTTGGAGTTCATTTGATTTGATTTGGCTCAATTTGATTCATTTAGGTCAAATTGGGTCAAATTGGGTTAGGTTGATTGGTCAAATTGGGTCAAACCATGGGTTGGTCAAGTTCAAATGATCATTTGGAGCCTATGGGTATCATTGGTTAGGTTCAATTTGGTTTTGGTTCATTTAGGTTCATTTGGTCAAATGGGTCAAGTTGACCAATTTGACCCATTTGACCTAATTGGTTAGGTCATTGGTTGGTTTAGGCTTGGTTGACCATTTGAAATATAATGCAAGCTTTGTTTCAATTAATTTTGATTTGGTTTGATTTCAAGTTGATTTGACCTTTTAGGTCAAGTTGGGTTCATGGTCAATTGGGCTAAGTTGGGTCTAATTGGCCAATTGCTTTGGTTGGATTAAATTTGGCTCAAAAGGTCCTTTAGGTCACTTTGGCTCAAGTGAGCCTAAATGGGTTAATTGGCTTGATCAAGGCTTGGTTCAAGTTTGGTTGAACTCACATATAGACTTATCATGGAAATATAAATCCAATTGTAAGTGATTTACAGTCAAATGGGTTTTGGTTCATTTGACATTTTCAAGTCAAAAGGATGAACATGGGTTTGACTTGGGTTAGTTTTATTTTGGTTTGGTTATTATAGTTTATGCTTAAATTTGGACATGTGATTGAATTAGTGATTGTTTGAAGAGAAAATCCAAGGGTTTGGATTAATCTAAGAATGATTTGGCTAAGTTTAAGGATTTGGCTTGAAAAGAGTATAAGTGGGATTTTGGTTTAATTTTGGGTTTAGTTTTGGCTATTTGAATTTATACTTCATTTATATTTATGAATATAAATGAAGATATAAAAGTTATAAGAAAATCATTTGAGTTTGGAGTGATTTGGGTTTGGTTTGGGCTAAGTCCATAAGATGAAATCAAAAGGGCTTAGAAATATTTTGGGATTTGAATTCAATCATGGGTTTCAATCATTTGATTTTTAATTCATGATTTGGATTTTAGAATTTGGATTTGAGTTTGGATTTGAATAAATCAATTGAGTTAGAATTGATTTGTGATTTGAGAATATCAAATGAGTTGGAATTGATTTAAGATTTGATTTGGATTGATTTGAAGGAGGGAGGCAAGGATTAGGTTCAATAGGGTAAGCAAGTCCTCTTTAACTAAACTAACATTTTCTTATAGCTAACTCTAAGTCTCTAGGGTTAGGTTAAGTGTTCACCTAATCACTAAGTGTCTTAAGACTAAGGAACTCTTAGTGTAGAGGAGTCTTATGTATAAGATGGAGAAGTTGAGAGCTCACTCCAAAGTGAGGTCAACAAAGGTGCCAATAGGTGTGGTGTGGGACAAGCAATCAATGTGTTGATCGATGATCAACAATGTCCAAATGATCACAAGCACTAATGATCTATTCCTAAATAGAAAGCAGCTGCAATATGACTCTAATGTTAAAGACATAAGAGAGTGAAGAAGGAATCCACTAATTGAGTATGTGAGCCTTCCAGGAAAAGGTTCAAGTTATCCACTGGGATAAGAGGTTGTGAAATCCATCGAGGAATTAGAATTTGTAATCCGAAATTGGAAAGATTTGCATCTTACTAAGAGAAGGCGGTTGATTTGATTGTTTAATTTGACTCCACTAGGGAGGTTGGTTGGAATTTGATTTTAAATTTTGAATTTTGAAATGGACCCTCATTTGATGGACCTCCGTGGGGCCATGTCACCTTGGCCTACTTACTTACCAATCCAAAGAGGTAGTCTACTAACCATATAGTAGGACTATCAACCAAAGGGTTGCCTTTGTGCGACAACTTATTAGGAAGAAAGTATGTAGACATACATCTTCCAAAGTAGGGATCATCATTGGGTTGATATTGGCAATGCGAATGAGACAACCTTAGGTGACTCTTGAGTGAATGCCACTATGGGACTTAAATCAGCTCAAAGATAGTCAAAATTAATTTCATTTTAATTGAATTGCATTTTGTTTTAATTTCATTTATTTTACTTTGATGGATCCCTTCGATTTGTGATAGATCCACCAAGAAGGGGCTAATATCAGCCTAAACCTATCTTAGATTCATTAATCCAAAGGGATAGTCTACCATGGGGTAGAACTAACCAACCAGAGGGGTGCCTTTCAATTTACAATGATTCAGAAGAAAGCTCGAGACTCATATCTTCCTAATAAAGACCACTAGGCAACACATTAGCAAGGTAACATGTCAACTTGACCTAGGGCGCATTAGTTTGTATGGCGTCATGCTAGAAAGAATGCATAGTAGACTTACATCTTCGAGAAAAATGACCACTGGGAAACTTTTGTGGCAAATTAAAACCCGACTAAGGTGATTAAGAGAGCAGGGAACTTATCTCAATGCAAGTAGTCGATTCCTATAGGGAGTTTTTTGACACTTCCCAAAGATAGGATGCCCTTGGGAAAGGGCTGGGGCTTGAATTCTAATCCATAAGCAAATAAATTTGTTTGTTTGGTTTGTTTATCATGGACCTGTTGGTTTGCTAAGGATCATCGAGAATGAGCTTATATCAAGACCTATCTTAGATTCTGGTCCAAGGGAGAATCGTGCATCCGACAAATTCTTCAACCATAGACTACTAGAAAGGGGGACTCCAATCCAGAGTAGCCAGTATTGTCTAAATAGGGTTGAAGGATAATCCAAGTAGCGTGCCCACAGGAAGGGCCACTAAGGGCTTTATCCAAACCCTAAAGAAGATGATGTATAAGTATTCTGGTCAACTCAAGGAGAAAGCAGGGACTCATATGCCAGAGTGGTGTATCCACTGAGTGAGTCACTATCAGCATAGCGAACATCAACCAACCTAAGGTGCTCATCGATTTGCTACAATCAACCTAGGAAGAAAGCATTGGGGACTCACATCTTCCTACAACAGAACTGATTATCGAGATAGTCTGTCTTCAGCTCGATAGGTGTTATCCAACCTAGGAAGACTATGGAGTGAATGCCACTGAGGGGACTTAAATCAACTCAAAAGTAGTCAAGAGAAAAGGAGCCATTGGGAGACTTATCCTAAACCTCAAATATACTCAACCTATTTAGTGCATGATGGCTAGTTCAAGAAGAAACATGTAGGCTTACATCTTCTTAAATAGAGTCAACATGAGGTAGCTTACGGTCATGCGGAGATCTACAAAACTAACAAGGCACTCATTTTTCAATAATGAGTCAGAAGAAAGTGTGGGACTCACATCTTGGACAAGTGACGGGTGATAGTAACAAGCAAGCATGCTAACTAGAGTAGTAGTGAGTACCACAAGGGCTTGCTCCCAACATCAAAATAGCCCGAGATAGAAGATATGTGTTTATTTTATATGTTTTTGTGAGGGGAGATAAGATGTCACTTGAGTTTTCTTAAACCTATCCTAAAACATGCTTAAGAGTTGATGAAATGGTTCCACGAATGGCTATGATCTCACAAGAAAGGATCGCTTGGGTTCTCCTATTCTAGTAGCTGTGATGGATTCAAACAAGCAAACAATGCTTGAATGAGAACATTTTGATGAATAGAATTTTTAAAGATAATTATTTTCAAACATGATTTTATGGGTAGTAATTTTTCAAATAGAGCCCATTGATTGGAAGCATCGGTGTTCCCCTTTATAATTAATAAGTTGATAAGATCCTCCTTGGTATGCCTTCTCTATGACAAAGGGCCTTCCCAAATGGGTTCAAACTTGCCTCCCATCATTGATGAGCAACAATTAGTCTTCTTAGAACTAAAACAAGCTCTCACATGAAAAGCTCTAGGACCCACTTGTTGTGAGCTTGAATCATCCTTCATATAACGAGGTTCGGCATGCCCATATGTCTCCTCCAAACCTTGAGCTCTTCTTGTAATTTTGCTCTATAGTGGTTTTACACATTGCTATCCTTAGTGGGAGCTGAACTTAATGGTAGAACTTGGACCCATACACTAAGGAGAGAATGGGTAGCTTGGGTTGGAGTTCTATTTATGGTGTGGTATGCCCACAAGGCTTCAACTAGTTCATGCCACTTTCTCTTATTATCGAGTGTCTTCTTTAGTATCTTGAGGAGAGTTTTGTTGAATTTTTTTTGTTAGCCATTCACCTAGGATCATAGATAGTGGAGTATCTCTCAATCTATCTATGTCTCCTAGAAGCTATTGATTTTGGTGCTCTTGAATGCACACCATTATCGGATATAATTCATCGAGGCACCGAACCTATATGATATGGTTCAAAAAATTGGAGCACATGAGTTGTATAAGTGGGATTACCTCACCCACTTGGAAAAATGTCGGTGGCAGGGATGAACTGACCCTTGGAAAAGGATCAATCACCCACTATGTTAGTACCCCAACACTCGAATGGCCATGAGGCCAATGTAGGATGTAGAATGTTGGGTGGTTGATGTAGGACCACAGTGTACCTAAATTATGGCATCTAGCTTCATCCATGCATGATCATCGAAGTAGTAATTATCTATCATCTTGGCTTTCATCTTGGATGATGATCCCATATATACAGGTGTACATGGTCATGATCTTACGGTCTTTGTGTTTGTCCATATAGCACAACCACATTTGATCAAAAGATCATCGGTACAAGGTGACATCTACGAGAGCATAAGAAAGAGCTCTCTGCATCATTTGATGGGCTTGTGATTTCTCTTGAGGTAGTTTGCCTATATTCAAGTAATATGAATGGCTCCAATCCAATCCTCATCCTTTTTGGAAAGGCAACTTCCTTCAAGAGAATAGCTCTTGAGTTTAGCATCAATAAGGGATAGGACTTGTCTATTTTGGACTCTTATTGGAATGGACTCATCTTCCGACATGCCAATTCTTGGCGAGTTTGCCAAAGCATCACATCTGCATTCTCTCCTCGAGGAACCTTGTAAATTGTGACCTAGATTTGGGCCAACTTCATGGTGTACTCATGGTAGTGACAAAGCTTAGGTTTTAGAACCTTATAAGACCCAATCGGTTGATGACCAAAGAATCCATAGATGTTGATGTTTTTTTTACACTATAATAGCTAACTCTATCAAAGCATCATACTTGGCTTCATTGTTGGTGCATGGACTAGAGAGATATGAGAATCTCATGACATCATGATTTTAGTTAACAAGATAATTCCTACCCCTCTTTCACGGAAGAGTAGATCATGGTTCTTCTCCTTTGAAAGGAAGTGCACCATCAAAATACATCTCCCGAATGCTAGTGTCCCCAAGTTCATGATTTGTTCATCGGAGGTCATCACTAAGCGAATCAGAGGAAGTGGGTGTGTTCTAACAAATTGCTAGTTACTATCCTTTCACCACACAAGGGTACAAATGTAATATCAAACTATGAGAGAATCATGGACAACAACCAACCATTGGATAATGTTAGTGTCATGAGATCTTTTGGATTGATTCTTGAAATCAAGTTTACCTTAGAGAGCTTCTAATGCCATAGCTTTTGGGATGCAAAGATTAAAGCTAGGTAATGTTTTCAATAGGTGGGTAGTTTGCATTATTAGATGATGGTTTGAGGTAGTAGAGATTCTCCTTCCATTAGTCATTGGTTTGGGCCAACAAATCACCAAGGGAGTCATAATGTAGCATAGAGGATAAGTGGCTTGGATAGGCTGCTAGGGGTGGCTTTACCAAATCTTTGATGTCTTCAAAAGCATGTTGGCACTCATCATCCCACTTGAACTTAGCATCCTTTTTGATAAGTGCTGAAAATGACTTGCATCTCTCTGTTAGGTTGGAGATAAAGCATCTTAAATACACCAACCACCCACAAAGATTTGAGTTGAGTTAGACTTTTAGGGGTGGAATTTCTAATATAGTTTTGATCTTTTCTAGGTCTATCTATTCCCCAGTCGGACAACAAACCAAGGAACTTCCCAAGCTACTCAATGCACACTTAGGGTTCATTTTGAGGTTGAATTATCTTAACCATTCAAAACTACTCTCAAGTCAAAGAGATGGCCTTCCTTTTCTTTGCTTTTGACTACTAGATCATCAACATAGCATTCAACTTGATGATGAATGAGTTCATTGAAGATCTCGAGTCATGGCGTATGTAGCAAACATTTTTAAGAAGGCATGACCTTATAATAATAGATTTGATCGTGGTTCAAAAATAGTGCTTCTTTCATCCTCGGGGGCCATCTTGATTTGGTTGTACCTAGATGACCCATCCATAAAGGAGAATACTGCATGAGGCGATGTCCACCATTAATTCTAGTATAGTAGAAATTCACCTTTATGACATGCCTTATTTAAGTCCTTGAAATCTATGAATATGTGAATTTGGCCATTCTTCTTCTTAACTTGGATGACACTAGCTAACTAGGTAGGGTATTTTTCTTCTCTGATAAAACCAAAATCGATCAGTTTCTTAACTTCAGAAATGACTTGTTGTTCGATTTCTAATTGCATGCATTTAGGAGCTTGCTTGATAGGGTTAGCATTAGGGTCTATTACTAGTTTGTGGACGTATGTCGGGATAACCCCCATCTCTTCATAGCTCCATGCAAAGCAATCCTTAAACTCAATCAATAATATCTAACTAAGTCATTGGTTTCTTCTTCATTAAATAGAGAATTGATGATGTATGTGGCGTGGATCTTCTTCTATCCCAAGGTTGATTTCTCTAAGCTTGTTGATGGTTGAATTGATTTCTTCTTCAAATTCTGGAGGTGCATCTTTGATTTGGAGATCATCAGGATTATCTGAAGTTTCTAAACACACATTCTCATAAGAGTTATTGCGGTTTGAGAAGATTCTATCAGACTCCAGATGATTGGTGATAACTAAGTAGTAACCATCATCGTCGATTGGACCCACTATCAAATCCTCATCCTGGTCTTGATTATGCCTTGACTTCTCAAAATACTCGACCTATGCGGACCATGTGTAAGGAATCAAACCTTTCTTTGCAAGATTATGAACATAAAGTATCAAAAGGTAATTCCATTAAATCTTTATATAAATTATCCTCAAGTCCTACATTTGCTTCTGGACTTGAGGATGATGATCCCAACAGGAATCTCTTTATATGAATCTAGGGGCTTCCCTAACTACTAAACCCTCAAACTTTTGAGAAGAAAGTGGGGTTAGAGCTAAAGTTCCCATCTACTGCCTAATGGTTTTACATAATCCTAATTTACATTATGCTTTGAGTGTCACCTCCAATGAAACCAGAGGGGTTGGGTATGCTAATCACATGAGACTCATCCTCGAGATTCCAAGTCTATGTGAGTAGAGTACCTCTGTTGGAACATAACCCCATTTTGTTGTAGGGTGTCTTCCTATGGAACTGTCTCATATGTACCTCTACACCGTGGAGGTCGAGTCATCTTACCCATATGTCTGGTAGAATGAACTGGGTGGAATGTAACTTCTCTACTTCTTCCTTAGTGTCCTTTTCTCCTTGTACTTTCTTTCTTCTTTTCATTTTCTTTTCTTTTCTTTTCTTCTTTTTCTTTTTTTTTATTTGAACTTTGACCAAGTTCATGAGAAAATGTTTTGATTTTGAGGAAGATAGTAGGTCACATCTTCATATATTTTGAGCTCTAATTGAGAATGGCTTTTCATCTCCTTTGACATAGTATTGATTCCATCTTTTGAAACTTGATGCACTAATGAGAGAGAATGGAATCATCTTGTTATATCATATCCAAGGCCTAAAGCAAAAGAATGATGTATTGAATTAATTATATAGAACTTGGCTTTAGTCTTCCAGTCACTATTTCCAAAGGTAACTGGAACCTAAAGCCCTCTCACTATTCATTGAATCCTCTCAACATCATCGATCTCCTCGAGTTAGATGTCAATCTTCAAATAGGCAAGGTTTCAGCTCATAATGTTCACCGTGCACGGATCAACTAACACCCTAGAGAGTGATCTACCCATATCCATTTGATGTAGAGGGGATGGTTGGGCTCCATATCCCCAGAAGAAGGTCTTCATTGAATGTGACTCTTGGGCTTCTCTTGAATAATGTGCCTCCTCTCAATAGTGGTGAGCTAAACATATTTTGGATCAAGAAGGGCCTTGATTAATGATTCCCTCATCTCTTTAGATATGACAAGGGCATCATATATGCTTGTTTAGAAACTTTCTTAGGTGAGTGAGGAGATTGTAGAAAACCTTGTGATCCTCCACAAGCATATCCATGGGTGGAGCATCTTGTGGTGGGGCTTCTGCTCATTGGTACTAATGACATATTTTCCTTATCTTGAGGTGCTTCCCCAGGAGGTAGAACCTTGCCACTATAGAGGTTAACGGTAACCTCTTATGGTTGTTTAGTGGAAGGTTCTACCTACTCGTCAGGCATACCTACAACTTCTCCTATAGGACCCTTAGAATCAGATGATTCCAAGTCTATCTCAAGAGGTGGAAGTATCATTCAAAGGAAAGTTCATTTAAATCAGAAGAGGATGATTAGTTGTTATAATAATTATCAAGACTTGAAGAGTTTTCTAAAGGAGTAGAATCAGATAACCCATCAGAAGTGGCACAGATGTAATTCAAACTAGCTTTATTCTTCAATTTCTTAGATTTAAAAGGAGGTACATAGTAGAAATCTAGTAAAGTAAGTGGGGTGAGGGATTTGATGCCCTCATCCACGATACAAGATGTCTACTAGAAGAAGAACTAGTAAGTAGAATTTTGGTTGAAGTAGTTACTACTTGGTGGAATGGAGGTTGGACTTAGTGGTTGCTGCTTGCTATCCGGGCAAGTATGGGCTTCTGTGTTGAGCTCTACTTTCCCAAGTTGTCTTTGGCAAACTTGAACCTTCCTTGATGTTGGAGAGCTTGCCTCACACCTATAAGGAAAGTTTCTAGATTTTAAAAATAATCTTTTAGAGATTCGGATAAAGAGATATCCCAACCTTCTTTCATTTTGAGAGGATCACGTATCCCAAGGATTACCCTAATAGAACGGATGGTTGTTCCACTTATTCCTTATAACTATGTCACTGCTTGCTCAAGATAGTCCTTAAATATAAAGCAATCCTCCAAAACATGGCCTAGCATGGTGGTAGGGCAAAAGTTAGGATCATTACTCTCTTACTTCCTTCTTCCTAAGCTCGGTGGTTGAAAATCAAGTTTATTTAAGAGGTTCTTAAAGATTTTCATACCTCCCTCTTAAATGAATAGTTTTTATTTAATTTATCCAAAAGAGTAGGTGGATGATAGCTACCTCGGGTGGGTATGTATACTGCTGCTAAGAGTATGGCTGAGGAGGAGGCGGTGAAGGCCATGGAGGCTGCTATGGTGGTCAATAAGATGGCGAGGCGGTGGTAAAGGAGGTGGAAAAAGTTGAGCTTGAGGTCTCATCTTGATCTCTGGCTGGTTGCTTCCCTTTATCCAATACTATCCCTTCTTTTCATAAGCTTTATGCTTTGGCTTTAATGGTGATCTTGAAAAGGTAACTATTTGGCCTCTCCTTAGACTAGCCACCTTGTTGATTAGCTTCTCAAATGTCTTAATGATGAAACCTTTAAGAATGAAGGTGACCGGGTGAATATTCTTTAATAAAAAATTTCAATAGTATGTTGTTCTAGTTGTGGTTAGCATTTCATGCTTAAATTTTCCATCTAAGAATATAATCAATGAGGGACTCACGGTGTTGTTGCTACAATGAGATTGCCCATAGTTACCCTTTTTGAGCTCTAAACTCTTAACAAAGAGTTGCTCCAACTCAAAAAGACTTCTGAATCATTGGGAGTTAGCATTCAATCAAAAAATCTATGCTAACTACTAACAAAGAGACAGAATAATAATGTATCACTACCACCAGTCTTGCAACAGTTGGTCCTAAAGTGCACTATATGTTGTTGAGGGTTCTTCATCAAAGCTTTTTTTTAAAGAAGGAGGCACAAAACCTAGGATATTGGATAACATCACCCATATATTTGTTTGAGTTGTTGAAGAGTGTTCATCCAAGAGTTTGATCATCTTGTTTATTGACACCTTTAACTCTATGATCTAGGAGAACTCTTGTATCCATTATATGCACCTCGAGTCTTCCAATAAATCTCATCTTCATTGGGGTCAAAGCTATTGTGCCACCAAATCTTCAAGTCTTAACTATCAATCATTATGCTTTGTTTGAGTTGGTGGGATCATGTCATGAATAGAGATACACTTGACCTCCCCTACTCTTTAAAAAAGTCTTTGAGGATATACTCGGAGAACCTCTCCCAAGACATCTTTGTTATGGATTAGATCTCCCCCATGGGGATGTCATCTCCATGGGGACAACAGAACTATTTCTTTTTCCCTCTATTGCTGCTATATCTATGATCTGGCGGGGTGGTGGTGGTGATGGCACAACTTCTATACAAGGTCCCACTTCCTCTTCACCACACTAAAGTGAGGAGGTGGTGTGAGCTCACCCTGCTAAGTGGCATCGTAGATGAGGCGGGATCCCCCTAGTTGGATCACTAGTGGGGCTTTCTTCTCTCTCTTTGCTCTCATGGCTTTGGATGGAACTATAAAATTGAACTTGCTTTGATGATAGATGTGGAGTAAGCGGTGATGGATAAAACAACTCTCTCTATCTTTGGGGCTCTCCCATGATGGGTTTTCGGTCAATACAATACTATCGTGTGGCAGGCTGCATCGATGAAATCTATGATGGAGGATCTCTTCAGCATATCTTCACCTTTCTCTATTAGTAATGTGCAGAGATACCAGCCTGGCCCTCTCTCGGATCTACTCACCACACGAGGGATAACTAAGTGTAGATCAACTAGGCATTGGACTCGATCATCCATAAGCCGCCAACTTGGTGCAAAACTTCCTAAGGCCCACATGATCTCCTCCTATCTCCGATGGGTGCCTCATAATGAAAGGTGGAGGTGACACTATTATCCTCGACATCTTTCTCCCCTTGAGCAAAAGAGGGTGGAACTTATTGAGTAAGCAAAGAGAAACTACCCTTTGACTCCTCTGCAATGTGAGAGAATGTCTCCATCTCCTTGGCAATGCACACATGATGCTCTTGACTCATATGCGATGCTAGGTTAGCTTGGTGGAGTATAGGAGCTACCTCAAAGGTGAGACTATCCCTAAAGCCAGGGTAGCCTTTCCCTTAGAGGAAGCCAATGAGTGGGTACTAACACGCTGGGGTAGTGATAGAACAACTGCATGAACTGCTGCAGCTACTATAGTAACTTCTACGCCTTCCTCTTGTGAGAGAAATTAGAATCAGGGCATCTCAATTTGGATGACTAGCTTCTACCTAGCCACCACATTCTTCTTTGAGTGGTGAGGGTTGCCCCAACAAGTGATCCGCCCTCTCAAATCCTTGGCCAAAGTGTATAGATGAGCAAAAAGTTTGGGGGAGTGGCCATCAAGGCCAAATCCATCCCAAAGGAGAAAGGTGAAAACATACTTTTGAGAATCCATTTGCACTATACCTAAAAAAAAGCGAGACTAAACTGGAACTCTGCAATTATTGGAAAGAAACTCAAATCATATTTTTTATCTTGGAATTTTGCTGATTTTTTAGATTTGATTTAAAGTTTGAACACACACTCAACAATTTGAATATGTTAAGTGGGGCTCATTGAATTTAGAGAGATTTTGAATAAATTGGAGAGAGATTTTGAATTTAAGTTTAGAACCCACATTCAACAAATTTGTGTATGTTGAATGGGTTCAAAATATTTTGAGAGACTTGATGCTTCCATTGGTTCATATTTGAATTCAACTTTTATGTTTGGGGACCTTTTATTTAACAAATATGTTAAATAGAGGGTCATTTGATTTTATTGTTAGATTTGATTTTGGGATTACTCTTAGCAAATTTGGGTATGCTAGATAAGATGTTTGAAAATAATTTTGTTTTGCTTGTTTGCCCATGATGTATATCATGTGTGAATTTAGAAATGGAATCTTTACTTAGAAATTTGTGTATGCTAAATAAGGCCCAAATCTAATTTTATTTTGATTTTGAAAATGGGATCTTTACTTAGAAAATTTGTGTATGCTAAATAAAGCCCAAATGTGTTTTGAATTTTGTTTTGATTTTTGAAAATGGGATCTTTACTTAGCAAATTTGTGTATGCTAAATAAAGTCCAAATGTGTTTGATTTTTGTTTTGATTTTTTAAAAAATGGGATCTTTACTTAGCAAATTTGTGTGTGCTAAGTAAAGTCCAAATTCATTTTGAAAAAGGGGGGTTTTCTATTTAACAAATATGGTGTGTTAAATATAATCCAATTTATTTTCAATTTTCTTTTGAAAAATAAAACTCTTATTTGACAAATTTGGGTATGTCAACTGGAATTCTAATGTATTTTGATTTTTTTGATTCTTTGCTAATGAGATCTCCATTTAACAAATTTGGGTATGAAAAACTAAAGTCAATCATACTTTATTTTTTAAAGATGAAATTATTGTGTGTGATTATTGCTTTTTGAAAAGAAGGAAATTCTAGCTTAACACATGTGGAATGTGTTGAGTGGACTTTCAAATGGTGTGATTTTATTTGAAAATGAAATCTCTATTCAACAAATTTAGATATATTGAATGAATATGCTTATCTTCAATTTTTTGTTTTTTGAAAAGGAAAGAAATTCCAACTTCAACATATGTAAGATATATGAATGGAGTTTCTATTTTATGACATGATTTTATTTGAAATGAAACCTTCATTCAATAAATTTGGGTATATTGAATGAAGATGTTCATTTTAAATATGTGCTTTTGAAAGGGAGAGAAACTCCAATCTTCAACATATGTAAGATATATTGAATGGAGTTTCTATTTTATGAAATGATTTTGGAAATGAAACTTTCATTCAATAAATTTGGGTATATTGAATGAGGATGTTGATTTTTTGAATATGTGCTTTTTGAAAGATGATTTTTTATTTTGATTTTGAAAATATCCTACATGTAACAATCTTGAAGATTGTTAGATGAGGTAGAGTTATATATATTTTGTGAAAAGTTCTTGTGCAAGTATTTTATTATGTGAACTTTTGGAAAGTGCTTTTTTAAAAGTGATATTTTATAAAGAATTTATTTTTCTTATTTGTGGAATGAACTTTACCTTATATAGAGATGGTAAGAAAAGGTCTTTAGTCATCTCTTTTGATTAAATTTTATTGTCACCTATTGGGGACTAGCAGGTTTTAAGACCTACATGGGTGAGGTCCTAAAGGATGTTGGCTAGCTTAGCTTAAAAATGAAATGAACTAAGTGCCAACAAAAAAGAAGGATAGTATTAGACTTATATGAAATAAAAATACACTATCAATACTTAGAGATAATGATCATTTACCAAAGATTGCGAGAGGAACCATCTCTAGTGGAGTCACTAGAAAAATCTGTGGTGTTTTATTTTGGATGTTTGGTGGGGTTGGGACACCACGTAGATCTACATATGTACTTATTAGGGTGATCAGGTATGACATTGAAGAATGATGTACTATCTCAAGAGATAGAAGTCACCATCCTACAATGGACCTAAACACCTAATAAGGACTCCGAAGGATAATGGGTCTTTGTACAGAGATCTTTACTTTACATGGAAAAGTAAAGTAAGGTTTATTTTAAATCGGGTTCATTAAGTTCCCTATGGAGGCAAGCCTCATAGTTAATTACATCCTAAAGAATGAGATTCCTTGGGAATACTCTCGATTAAGGTAAATGATCATTGTCTCCAAAGATTTCAAAGATAGGACTATCAATCAATTGGTTATTTTTAGAAAATCAAGAGGGATTGAGCAAGAGGAGGAGTTAAGGAGATGAGTAGGATGCTCATGATACTAGAAACCTAGTGAGCATCCCAAACTATTCTATGGTTGGGTTTTATATTTTTTTTTTGAAGGAAATTATATGTTTGAGTTGAATTTTTTATTAGAAATTTAGGGCTTACAATTATACAATAAAATTGTAGAAATTTCCTGAGGTGAGGATTTATGCTTATAGCTGAAGGGAAACAATAATCTTAGATCCTAAATCTAGAGCTTTGGCAAGGCAGCATGACCTAAATCTAAGGAAAATGGGTATATGGAATACCTCCACAAGAGAGTAAACCACATTTATTGGGCTTATAACCCCAGGGTGGTGTAACTAACTCCTCCTACAATTTTAAATACATGTAGGCAGGTCTTATGCTTTACAAGATAGCTAGGTTGTTATTCATTTAGAAAGATGACTAAGTCCTTAAACTGACTCCATAATAGACTAGGCCATGAAGGGCATAAATTCATGACTTAATCTAATGCAATTTTTGTTAAGTTTTATTTTGATTTTTGGACATTTTATTTGACATAGGCTATGGGATTTCATATGACTAATGCATGAGAAGATTGGTTATGTGCCAAAGATAGAAAGAAGGGGGTGTGTTTCCTCCATGGCTTTTAAAGGTTAAGCCATTTTCTCACAAAGGTGGGAGCCTTCCATTAGCAAGAGTGAAGCAATATGATTTATGCATGATATGAGACATAAAAAATCTAGCTAAGGGTTGCTAAATCTTTTATTATCTTGATTTATGTCCTATGCTTTAAGTGAGATTATGAATTATTTAGTTTAATTTTTGAGTTGATTAATTGGATAGAAAATTTATTTTTCCCTAAGATCCTAATCGTATCTAGGCCATTCAACAACCATCAAGCAATTAAAAAACTAGAAAAATCATGCCATCCTAATTGCCCAATCATAAATATAACATCAATAAATTTATAATATTAGCGAAAAAAAGTAAGAGGCCGATGTGGTCAGGTCCCATCAACAGAAGAGGAAAATGGGTAGCCAAGCTCTACCCTTATATAACCTTACAAATGAATAATTACAATTATGAAATGACAAGTGTTATGGGGTCTTCATTCTTCATCTTCCATTCTTCACTCCTTATCCTTCATTTGTTCATCTTGATTTTGCTCCATTTCTTTCTTTTGGGTTATCTTGGGATGCTTGCTTAAGGCCTCACATGGTACATAAGGCATAGTCTTATGAACAATGTTCATCCTAATCCCCATAACACTTGCTCCAAAACTTAATTACAAAATTTACATCAAAATGGGAAAAGAAAATCTAACTAAACCTACAAAACAAAGGTTAGCTAAACATACCACACAACCCAAGTAGTTATAAGAATAATTTGGACTTAGCACCCCACACATGGGTAACCACCTATCTAGTTTGGATTATGCTTAGGGGTATAAGCAACCTACATAGCAATAGCATTTATATTTTTATTACAATGCCTTTAAGCACAATCCCCTATAGACATGATTAGACTAAGATTACCATCTAGTCTACATACACCTAACATCCATCTAAAACATTACATTACAAAACAAAATCACTTCAAACCATGCACCGCCCTAACATAGAGCTAGAAATGGTGACTTAGCCTAATGTGTGTGTGCCATTTAAGGCTTGTGTGGCATGTCCTAATAGGTTTTAGGGTTGAAATTTTCTAAGTGTGAGAGATTCAACTTAGATGGTGATTTCATTTTAAGTGATTTAGTTGACTTGTCAATTTTAATTTGGTGATTTGATTTGGTTTGAATGAATCAACACTTAATGACTAAATGTTGTGAAGAGAACAAAAGAGAGGAGAACTCTCTTTCATTTCTACCTTAAAGCATTTCTAAGGTAGATTCATTAATGAATTTCCTTTGGTGAATGATTTATTATGTATTTTTAATTAATCCTAAGTTTGGATTTACTCTAAATAGCTTTATTCAATAAGAAAGACATCTTAGGATTAGTTAGGGGATTGCTATCACATAACACACACCATTCATTTCTTTCACCATGTATACCATGCAGATGAATAATCATAAGCATAACTATACATGCAATGCAAATCTTAGCACCCTTTGATGATGAATGCAAAGAGATGTGGTTTGAAAATTTGGTTATTTCATGAATGCATCTCTTTGTTATGTAGAAATAAGGGACTCTTTTATCCATTAGCTAAATGCACATCCACATGCATAAAAGTTATAAGTGAATATGGAGCCATTATTTTTAACATGAGGGGCATAAGGTACAAGACCTACTTAAGGCTACTTAAAGCCTTAGGATGTCCAAACTGATAGACCATTTTTCTTAGATACATGTAAATGTACAAAAGAACCAAATGGATGAAGAATCATGCAAGAGATTTATGTTTGATTTGATTGTAAGATTTACATGTGTAGTATGAAGGTGCTTCCTAAGTCTTAACATAGATGCATAGGAATAGATTTAGGCAAGTTTTATGTTCTTTTCAAATGAACTATACACTTGCAAATCCTATGTGAATCCATATTAAGAGAGGAGATAAGAACTTCATAGTACACATCTTATGCTATCATCACATGCAAGCTTATAAATATTTATAACTAACATCACTTTATATATAATCTTTGATTTATAAGTTTTGAAAAGATAATTTTTGTTTAATATAATGATAATAGCTCATATCCTTAATTTTAACCAACACATGCAATTTGACATAAAAGAAAACATTTTATTTAATTAATTTTAAAAGAAATGAATGCATGATTTCGTGGCAAGCAATATTTAGCATGATTGGAAAGAAATGAAGGGATGTAAGTACATAACTTCATTCACCCTAATTAACCCTAAGGACAATCATATAGAATAAGATCATTTAAAATGAATCAAAATTTCTTTAAAGAGATTTTTATCTTTGAATTTGATTTGATTTAGGAGATATGAAAAGGTTTGTTAATCTAACCCATTCCCCATGTGTGAATTGGTTTGGTTTAATTTAGAACAATTAGGTTGATTTTATATTCTAATTAGGTTAAGGTATGAATTAAATCTATTAATTACTTACCTATACACTTTAACATAATTAGCCAAGTAACTATGAGCCAACATATGATATGCAACCACATGTAAAATTAAATCAGTAATGCACCTAAGAAATAAGGGGCTAATGCAATTGGCTCATAATTATTATTGGTTAATTAAGCTAAAGGGTTTAATTAAGTACTTTACACATGTAGTTTGATTATAATTTCCTTTGGAATCCTCTTATTATTGTGAAGAATCTACCCAAGAATTTAAAATTGAATGATTTTGGTTTTGAGTTTGATTAATTAAACTAATTAATGAAGTGATTAAGCCATTAATTAATTGCAAATTTTAAGTGAAATGAACTTAGAGAAAATATTGGAAAAGTCATAATCTCATTCCCTATGTCCATTCACTATTCATGATGATTTAGCAAGCTTGATTAATGAATTTACCATTGTTTAACATGTTAATTAATCATTTAGTTAATTAAGAGTGATTAGGGATGAAATAAGCAATTCCCTAATTAATCAAGCAATAAATTCCAAGAAAATTATGGAGGTAGAGGTCATCCCAATTAACCTCAAAAGTGAGATTAATTCTAATTAGTATAGTAATTACATTTCTAATAAAACCAAATTGAGTTAAAATCACTATTTAAAATTAATTAATTTTAATTTTATATTATTCTTCTCTAAATTATCTTTAAAATGAGTATTTATTTATATTTTTCTACAATTAGTTATGAATTTTGGAAGTTTTAGTATTAAAATTGTTAAAGCCTAATTCCCCCCAGGTGTGGGTGGCTAATGCATGATGCGGTACTTTCCACGTGATGATGATAGTTTGTCACATCCATCGGTGAGTCGGTTGATTGGGCTTTCGGGTCGATCTAAGATCGGGTCAAGATTAATCCATAGTTTAGGCTTAAATCAAGGAGTGTGATATAATCACTACTATCTATTCCAATCATGTGGAATGGATGACATGTGATCCTTCTCCTTTGCGGCGATGAGAGGAACATCATTCATCTCTCTCATTCAATTCAAGCTCACAGGTTGGGATCAAAATGATCCCACACCTTGGAAGGAGGGGATGCACATCTAATGGTCAAGATTTGATGGGGTGATAATTTCCTTCAAAAGGACCAACCAAATTTTCCTATGGCTATGGTTTTGAGCAATTACCTCATCAAGCTATCACGGTGCTTCCGGAGGTAGCTTTCGTAGAGATGAAGCCTATTGAAGGAATTGGATCTTGGTTTGGGATTGCTCGGTTTACCAAGCTCCTCTTCAATGGAGATCCTTTGATCAAAGTGATGCTTCACGTGGCTTGGAGACTTGGGAAATAACTTGATTGAGCTCGACAAGTCCACGATGGTGTGCAAGGTTAATTTGATTTTGATGGAGAATTGAGTTGGATTTTCAATTTCTTTGAGGAAAATTGAGAGTGAGAAATGGGGAGCTCGAGAATGGCTTGCAAAGGCTTGGAGAAGCTTGACTCAACCTTCTTAGCTTTGGAAATGAATTCTTGTGGTTTGAGTGGGAATGAGAGGGGTATATCTCCCCTCCTTGATGGTGATGGGCTATTTTGCCATTTTGATCAATGGAAAGGATTGGAAGCATGGTTTGAGCTAAAACACCCACATGGGTCATTTTGGGTAGTGGAGGGAAGGAGAGTGGATGCCCATGTGCTAGATGCATTTGGAGTTCCAAGTGTTCAATTGCAATGGGAGGTTGTTTGGCCTTGCCTTGGGTATGGTCAATTGGGTCATATTCACCACCTCCCTTGGTGTATGTCAATGGAAGGATGCCAAATGGTCTTGAGAGAGACATGACCAAATTCCAAGTGAATTTGGTCATAGGATACTGACCTAAGGTGGTCATTTGGCCATGATTTTGACTTGGGGATTCAAATGATTCAAAATGGGTTTGGCCAAATTTCAAGTGTTTTGGAGTTCATTTGATTTGATTTGGCTCACTTTGATCCATTTAGGTCAAATTGGGTGTTAGGTTGACCAATTGGTCAAAGGGTCAAACCATGGGTTAGGTCAAGTTCAAATGATCATTCATTATGGTATCATTGGTTTGGTTCAATTTGGTTTAGATTTAGTTTTGGTTCATTTAGGTTCATTTGAGTCAAATGGGTTAGGCCATGGGTTGGTTTAGGCTTGGTTGACCATTTGAAATGTATTGCAAGCTTTAGTTTCAATCAATTTTGATTTGGTTTTATTTCAAGTTGATTTGACCTTTTAGGTCAAGTTAGGTTCATGGTCAACTAGTTGGGTCTAATTGGGTGAAGCTTTAGTCAAGTTCAACAAGTGATTTGGAATGAATTTGACCCATTGGTTGTAATTAATTTGTCTTAGATCAAGATTTGACCCATTTTGGCTTTTTAGGTCAATTTGGGTCAACTTAGGTCAAGTGGCCAATTAGGCTTGATCATGTTTAATGATTGATTATGGATTGGTTTAGATCAATGGTTTCAATCAATTTTTCTTATAGTGAATTTTGGGTTGTTTAGGTTTTATTTGGGCTAAGTGTTGACTTGGTCAAAGGCTAGGTTTGACTTGGTTTGAACCAATTTGAGTTGTTGATCATCCTAGGATGATTGTTACTCACAATGTGAGGCTTAGATGGGCTTAGTTCAATCCAATTTGGGTTGGATTAGAATTTGGCTCAAAAAGGTCCTTTAGGTCACTTTGGGTCAAGTGAGCCTAAATGGGTTAATTGGCTTGATCAAGGCTTGGTTCAAGTTTGGTTGAACTCACATATGGACTTATGATGGAAATTTATTGATGGAAATATAAATCCAATTGCAAGAGATTTGGAGTCAAATGGGTTTTGGTTCATTTGACATTTTCAAGTCAAAAGGATGAACATGGGTTTGACTTGGGTTAGTTTGATTTTGGTTTGGTTATGTAGTTTATGTTTATATTTGGGCATGTGATTGAAGGAGTGATTGTTTGAAGATAAAATCAAGGGTTTGGATTGATCGAGAATGATTTGGCTTGAAAAAGTATAAGTTGATTTTGGTTTAATTTTGGGTTTAGTTTTGGTTATTTGAATTTATACTTCATTTATATTTGTGAATATAAATGAAAATAAATGAGTTATGAAAATCATTTGAGTTTGGAGTGATTTGGGTTTGGTTTGGGCTTAGTCCATAAGATGAAATCAAAGGGCTTAGGAAAGATTTTGGGATTTGAATTCAATCATGGGTTTCAATCATTTGATTTGGAATTGATTCATGATTTCCATTTTGGAATTTGGATTTGAATAAATCAATTAAGTTGGAATTGATTTGTGATTTGAGAATATCAATTGAGTTGGAAATTTAAGATTTTGATTTGGATTGATTTGAAGGAGGAGGGAGGCAAGTTAGGTTCAAACTATAGGGTAGGCAAGTCCTCTTAAGACATAACCATTCTATAGCTAACTCCTCTAAGTCTCTATGGTTGGGTTAAGTGTTCAGAAGTGTCTTAAGACTAAGGAACTCTTAGTGTCTAGAGGAGTCTATGTCTAAGATGGAAGTTGAGAGCTCACTCCAAAAGGAAGCTTTCTCTCAAAGGAGAAGAACCACAATCTACTATTCCGAGGAAAGGCAGGGTAAGAATAGTTCTTTTTCTTTACTTTACAATGTTATCATCATCAATCCAACAATGAAGCTGAATATGAGGCTCGATTGTTAGTGGAGTTAGTTACTCTAAGCATCCGAACATCAACATCTTTGGGAGTTCTCAGCTAGTTATCAACCAAATCACTAGGTCCTATAATGTTATAAAAGCTCCATCACTTCAACAAGTACACCATGGAGTTGTTTGCCCAAATCCGAGGTTACCATTTATAAGATTCCTTGAGAGAGAATGTCATATGCTTTAGCCAAGCATGCCAAGGAGTTGACATGGAGGATGAGTCCATATCAATAAAGGTCCAAAATAGACAATTCTTATCCCTTATTGATATTGAACTCATTAAAAGTACTCTCTTGAAGGGGAGGTTGCCATTGAAGGATGAGGAGCTGGGATTGGAGGCAACCATTCATGGATTACCTAAATAAAGGCAAACTACCTTAAGAGAAGTCCCAAGCCCATTAGATGAAGCAGAGCACTTTCCTATGCTATTGTGGATGGTGTCTTGTACTAGTGGTCTTTCGATCATATGTGGTTATGTTTTTTAGACAAGCACAATGCATAAGATCATGACACATCGGGACTATGAGGAGAATCAGTTTGAAGATGAAAGTCAAGATCAAGAGACTAGAATACTGTATGTCAATGATCAAAGATTGCTTGAACTGGCGATGCCACCAATGTCAAATACGGTGTGGTCTACAACCACCCAACATTCTACATCCAACATTAGCCTCATGGCCATTCAGTGTTGGGGTATTGACATAGTGGGTCCATTGATCCTCTTTCTTCCAAGGGTCATTGGTTCATCTTAGCTGCTATTGACTAATTTTTCAAATGGATGAAGGCGATTACTTTCGAAAGGTCACAACTTAGTTTTTTAGGAATAATATCTTACATAGGTTGAGTGCCTCGATGAATTATATCGATAATGGTACATTCAAGAGAGATCAATAACTTTTCCCAGAGACACAGTATAGATTAGATATATTCTACCATCAACTACCCAAGGGAAAATGTCTTAGCTTAGAAGCCTTTCAACTCTCATCCAAATACTAAAGAAGACACTCAACAACAACAAGTGATAGTGCCATGAGCAGTTAGTTGAAACCTTGTGGGCCTATTGAACCACATATAGAACTCCAACTCAGTATACTCCTTTCTCCTTAGTGTATGGGTCTGAAGTTGTTCTACCATTAGAAGTCCAACTCCCATCACAAAGGATAGCTATGGGTAGCAAGATCACAGCAGAGCATAATGCCAAGTTCTGGTTAGAAGATCTCGAAGGTTTGGAGGAGAGATGCCTGCAAGAATGAAAAAAACCTTGAGTTGTACAAAGCTAAAATGATTCAAGATCTAAGTTGGTCCATCTAGAGCATTTCAAGTAAGAGCTTATTTTAGTTCTAAGGAGGCGATTTCCCATCATAAGATGGGAGCTAAGTTTGAACCCACTTGGGAAAGCCTTTTTCCATAGAAGGCCTACCAAGGAGGATCCTATCACTTATTAATCATAAGGAGAGCACCCAATGCTTCCAATCAATGGGTACTTAAACAAATATTATAAATCATGTTTGAAAATAATTATCATCAATGAAAATTCCATTTTGAACTTAATCTCTTCCATGTTGAAAGTATTCTTATTTTGAATCCATGATGTGTTTAGGGTAGATGTAAGGAACTTCGGCGGTCTTATCCTTCATCGACACAACACAATCACAAACTACACAAACATATAAAATAAACACATATCTTTATCTCCTACTGAGTTGAGATAATGCCCCAGCGGCACTCCTGGTATACTTTGATGGTTCGTGGTACCCTAGTGTGTCACCCAGTGGTCATCTTGCTTTATGCTTTTTTCTTACTTGGCCACTGCACATCGATGAGCACCTTGTTAGTTTCGTAGGCCTTACTGCGTGGCCAATAAGCTACCTCATGTTGGCTTTGTTTAAGAGGTTGTGAGTTTGCTAAGCTTTCTTCTTGGATTAGCCTTCATGCTCTAACTTGGTCAAGTATATTTGAGGTTTAAGATAAGTCCCCTAGTGGCTCTTTCCCTCTTGACTACTTCAAGTTTGGGTCCAATCCTTCCTCGGGGCTCCCCACTTAGTAGTCATTCTAGCTCATATATCATATGTCCTACTGACAACATACTATCCTGATGATCAATTCCACTTGAAAAGTTGTAAGCCTACACATTTTCTTTCTAGATTGAACATTGCAAACTGACGGGCACCTTAGGTTGGTTAGTTCTCACTATGTTGACGGATACACCACTCATGCTGACGGATACACCTTAGGTTGGTTGGTTCTCACACCTTAGGATACACCACTCATGGCGGTGTAAGTCTACTATGCATTCTCCTTGAGTTGGCCCTATAGGCTTTCTTTTCCAGGGCTTAAGATAATGCCCCTAGTAGCGCCTCCCCTGTGGGCACTATATTTGGATCACATCCTTTGCGACCCTATATTGACACTACCCAGGTTACTATCAGATTGAACATTTCTCCTTTCCTAGTAAGCACCACTGTGGTTGGAGAATCCTTCTTTTGGATGTGCAAATTTTCCCTTGGTTTAGTAAATCTGAGATAGGTTAAGGCCTACATAGTCCCTTCTTAGTGTGTTCCCTCGCACACTAATGATATAAATAAAATATATATTCACTTGTGGATTAAGAGGACACCCCTAGTAGTACCTTTTCCCAAGCAGTCATCCTATCTTTAGGGCAGTGTCAGCAAAACTACCAATATGTATTGGACTACTCTTGAGTTGATATAAGTCCTCACCAACATTCACTTAGTAGTCACCCCTAAGTCAGGTTTGATTTGTTGTGCTACCAACAGGTCACCCCATAGTTGTTCCCTGCTTTAGAAGATGTAAGTATGCTATGCCTTCTTCCTAGCACAACAATTTCACACCAAAGGCAACCCCTTAGGTTTGCTAGATCTACCCACCAGACTATCCCTTTGGATTTTAAATCTAAGATAGGACAAGATATATCCCCTTCTCTGTGGGTCCATTGCACACCGACATGGTCCATAAATTAAATCTATCAAACTTGACCGAACTCATATTCCCAGTGGATATGCCCTCAATTCAAAATCAAACTAAACCAAACAAACCATATCAAATCACATGAAATTAAGATAAAATTAATCCAGACTACTTTTAAGTTGACATAAGTCTCACATTCATTGTAGTCACCCTAGGTCGGGTTTGATTTGTTGTGCATCCAAGGTCACCCTCGATTTGGAAGATGTCGGTTTGCCTTCTTCCTAGCACAATCATTGCACAGAAAGGCAACCCCGGTTGGCTAGCTCTATCCACAATAAACCATCCATTTGGATTTGTAAACTGAGGTAGGTCAATCGATATAGCCCTTCTCTGGGTCGCACATTGATAAGGTCCATACATTTACTCAGATTAAATTAAACCCAATCTAATTTTCCCAGTGGAGTTAAATCACACCATTCTCCTTAGTGGAGGCCAAAATCATATATAAATAAGTCAAGGAAATCAAATTCAAAACCAACCTCCCGGTGGAGCCAAATTAAACTAACTCCCTAGTAGTCTAAATCAAAGAAATCCAACTAAACTCTTATTCCCGTGAATACATCCCCAAATCTATGAAATAAAACTCAATCCCAATTAGATAGCCAAACACCTTCCATGGAAGGTTCATATATAGATCCCTAGTGGACTCGAGCCCATATCTCTAGCAAATGTGCTTCATCAATTAAAAAAAAAAACAAATTAAAGTCAATTGATCTTAATCCACGGTGGATTATAGATTCTTATTCTAGTGGATCTTCTTTCCCATAAATCATATAATCAAATCAAATTCAAACTTTATCCCCCAGATTTTCTTCTCATGCCTCGACATAGACCCCTCACATGTCATTTCCAATGCATGTGTGATCCCTAACGGATCTCCTCCATGTCCTTGACATGGAATTCTCATCAAATCTTATTTCTTCTCTTATGCACACCTTTAATACTTCAACCAAAAGCCTAACAATGTATTCATTCAAATTACATCAACTTAATGTTGTAATCAACATTTTATGATTTTTGATGGTGCAAGCTCAAACTAATTATACAATATCATGCTAAACATATTATAGTGTGAATTAACACACTATATTATATTATAATATATAATGTTATATTATAATTTGCTATAATATAAAATATTATCTGACAATACACCACATTGGAATCACTTAAAAGGAACAAATAACAAAATTTTCTCAAAATATGAATAATGTTCATTTTGGATGTAAAATTGTTAATTTTCTATTAGAAATGGTACAAAATAGCATAATTTTGGTGTTGCTTCTTGGTGAGTGCTATGAATTTGGCCAAACTCTTCCATCTCAACCTTCAAATTAACATTTTTATGAGTTTTGACCCATTGTATTATAACAAAAGTAAAATATACAAAAATGTACAATAACATTTAGTAACACACCACCACATTCATATATATGTGACATTATATTGTTATGTACATTATATTTTAATATGCTTTCATATAATATATTATCTTACATTACACATTAAAATGAATCACTTTAAGCAACAAATTTATAAATTATATTGAAAAAGGAACAATTATTTTGAATGCAAAATTCCATTCTTTTGATTAAATGACACACCAAAGCACACCCCCAATGATGTTCCCTAAATCTAACCTTAAATTTGGACAAATCTCATCATCTTAACCTATAAATCAGTATTTTAATGAATTACAAACTCTACTACATCATACTATAACAAACTAAAATATGCTAAACAATAAGTAGTAATACACAATGGTATGCTATAATGCATGATGCTAAACTATGTTATGGCATCCTATATTATAATACACTATAACATATTATATTATATTATGTTATATTATATTATATTGCATATCACTTCACAAGGGATTGCTTAAGATAGAAAATCATAAAATTAATCTAAACAATAAAAACCTATATATTTTTATCGTATCACTTACATATTTTAAATTCAAACAATATATTATGATGCCATGCTCTACCTATTATAAATTTGGCCAAATTACCATTTTAAAGTCTAAATCAACATTTTTATAAATAATGCTAGTGTAGGCTCGACTACATGATTGTAAAATACTAAAAGAATTTAAAATGCTAGAGTAATATATTATGATATATGATGCTATACTATGCTACAACATATAATATTTATTTTGACCATAAAATCTTACTTTTTAGACTGCAAGTGGCATAGCACACCTTTGGTACTACAACCTAATTCCCATTTCAAATTTAATAAATTTCATCATCTATTTTATTAAATCAATATTTTTATGATTTATATTAATATAGACTATAGGGCACAATACCATAATATACTAAAACATTTCAAAACATCATATAACATCCAAAAACACATCACTACATGCTCAAATATATGCTACTACATTATATTATAATATATGATAATATAATATGATTTAGGGTTAGGGTTTAGGGTATTCAAATCTATAATAGTCAAGGGAAAGCTTGTTGAAGACATTTTCTTTAGCTACCATAACTATGTTAGGACTAGGTCATTCTTTTGATCTACTCTTAATGACATCTTTATTCAAGGTTTATGGTTAGGGTAGATTTAGGTTTTTGGGTTTAGGGCTTAGGGTTTAGGATTAGTTTAGGAATTAGGGTTTAGGGTTAGTTTATGGTTTAGGGTTTAGGGTTTGGGGTTTAGGGTTTAGGTTTTAGGGTTATATATTTTAGGGTTTAGGGTTTATGGTTTTAAGGATTAGGGATTAGGGTTTAGGGTTTTTTGGTTTACCATTTAGGGTTTAGGGTTTAGGGTTTATGGTTTATAGAGTTTAGGGTTTAGGATTTAGGTTTTAAGTTTAGGGTTTAAGTTTTAGTTTAGGATTTAGGGTTTAGGTTTAGGGTTTATGCTTTAAGTTATTTTTATAATAAAGAACAAATTCAGATTCAACATTTATTTTTTGATTTCATCAACCAAGTAGCACCCCAAGTTTTTTGAGACACAAACAATGACATAGATAAAAAATGAGCACCCATAGAGCAAAATAAAAACCCTAGATATGTAAAACCATCTCTACTATAAAGACACAGCCCCATAAGTAGTAGATCAGATCGATCATTCTTCAATTTCTACAGTTTTGATCAAACCACCCCCGCCTCTAGAGTAGCCGGATCCTCCATCATATCCTCGATCTCTCCGTCCACCACCACCATGGTTGTAACCTCCATCGCTCCTCCTATCTCCATAACCACCATTGCTCTGACCACCACATCCATATCCACCAGCACATCCAGATCCCCCACCACCACTGCGATAACTACAGCCACCAACATTGCCACCATAGCCAGATCTAGACTGAGCTTAGTTGACGGTGATGTTCCTACCATCAAAGTTTTGCCCATTCTCAAGGTTTAGGGTTAGTTTAGGGTTTAGAGTTTAGGATTGTAGGTTCTTGGGTTTATGGTTTAGGGTTATGGGTTTTAGGTTTTGGGTTTTGGGTTTTAGTGCATAGGGTTTTGGGTTTAGGGTTTAGGGTTTAGGGTTTATAGTTTAGAGTTTAGGGTTTATGATTTAGGGTTTAGGGTTTAAGGTTTAGGGTTTCAAGATTTAGGGCTATAAGTTTAAGGTTGTAGGTTTAGGGTTTAGGGTTAGTTTTAGGGTTTAGGGTTTAGTGTTTAGGATTTAGGGTTTAGGTTTTCTTAAGTAAACATCGATAGGTTTGATTTATTTAGTTTATTTTATTTATTTGAGTTTATTTTATTTTTTATTTTTATTTAGGTTTATATTTTTAATTTTATTTATATTAGTTTATTTATTTTAGGTATATTTAATTTAGTTTAGGTTTTCTATTTTAGTTTAGTTTTTAGGTTTAGATTTATTTTTAGTTTAGTTTTTTTTTAGGTTTAGGTTTTTTTATTATTTTATTTTAGGTTTAGGTTTTAGGTTTTAGGTTTTTTTAGGTTTTTTTAGTTTATTTTATTTAGTTTAGGTTTATTTCTTATTTAGGTTTTAGTTTATTTTATTTTATTTAGTTTATTTTTTAATTTAGGTTTTTTATTTTATTTATTTTATTTTATTTTAGTTTTTTATTTTTTAGTTTATTTTATTTTTAGTTAGGGTTTTTTTATTTTTTTTAGAGTTTAGGTTTTATTTATTTTATTTTATTTTAGTTTTATTTTTTATTTTATTTTTTTAGGTTTAGGTTTATTTTTTTAGTTTAGGTTTCTATTTTATTTTATTTTTTTATTTTATTTTTGTGTAGGCTTTTTTATTTATTTTATTTTTAGGTTTTATTTAGTTTAGGATATGATTTTTAGCATTTTAAGGTTTAGGGTTTAGGGTTAGTTGAGGGTTTAGAGTTTAGAGTTTAGGGTTTAGGGTTTAGATTTTAGGGTTTTGGTTTAAGGTTTAAGTTTTTATGGTTTAGGGTTTAGGGGTTAGGGTTTAGGGTTTAGGGTTTAGGGTTTAGGGTTTAGGTCTAGGGTTCAAGTTTTAGTTTAGGGTTTAATATTTTTTTTTTAATAGAGAACAAATTCATATTCAACATTTCTTCTTTTTGATTTCATTAACCAAGTAACACGCCATGTTTTTTAAGACATAAGCGATGACATAGATAAAAAATTAGCACACATAGATTAAATCAAAAACCCTAGATAACTAGAGTTGTCTCTACTATAAAGACATAGCTCCATAAGTAGTAGATTGGATCGACCATTCTTTAGTTTCTCTATTTCCCATCAAAACCACCCTAGCCTCTCGAGTAGTGGATCTACCATCATATCCCTGATCTCTCTCTCCGCCACCACCATGGATGTAACCTCCATCACTCCTCCCACCTCCATAACCAACATTGCTCCAAACCACCTCCATATCCAGCAGCACCTCAAGATCCCTCACCACCACTATGATAACCACCGCCTCTTCCTTCGCCTCAATCGCTAGATATAAATTAAGCCTAGTTGATGGTGATGTTCCTGTCGTCAAGGTTCTGCCCATTCTTAGGGTTTAGGTTGATTAGGCTTTATGGTTTAGATTTATTTTTTAATTAATTTAGTTACTTTAAGTTTAGGTTTAGGGTTTGGGGTTTAGGGTTAGTGTTTAGGATTTAGGGTTTAGAGTTTTAGAGCTTTTGCTTTTAGGGTTTAGGGTTTAAAGTTAGGGTTCTCGTTTAGGATTTAGGGTTTAGGGTTTAGGGTTTTAGGGTTTAGGATTTGGGATTCGGGTTTAAAGTTTAGGGTTTAGTGTTTAAACTTTAGAGTTTAGGGTTTTAAGGGTTTAGGGTTTAGGGTTTAATGTTAGCTTAGGGTTTAGGGTTAGATTATGGTTTAGGCTTTAGGGTTTAGGGTTTTTAGGGTTTAGGGTTTAAAGTTTTTAGGTTTAGGTTTAGGGTTAGTTTAGAGTTTAACATTTAGAGTTTTAGGGTTTAAGGTTTAGGGTTTAGGGTTTAGGGATTAGGGTTTAAGGTTTAGGGTTTTAAATTAAGTAAACTGGTAGGTTTAGGTTTGTTTAGTTTATTTAGTTAATTTTTTATTTATTTTAGTTTATTTTATTTTTTATTTTTCTTTAGTTTAATTTATTTATTTTATGTTTATTTATTTTAGTTTATGTTTTTATTTTAGTTTATTTTTTAGTTTTAAGTTTAGGTTTATGTTTATTTTTAGTTTATTTTTATTTTATTTTATTTATTAAGTTTAGATTTTATTTTTTTTTTTTTTAGGTTTATGTTTAGGTTTTTATTATATTTTTTGGCCTAGATTTTATGTTTTTATTTTAGGTTTATTTTTAGGTTTTATTTTTTTAGTTTAGGTTTAGGTTTTATTTATTTTAGTGTAGTTTATTTTAGTTTTGGTTTAGGTTTAGTTTATTTTTATTTTAGGTTTAAGTTTTTTTTCTAGTTTAAGGTTTAGGTTGTTTTCTATTTATTTTTAGATTTTATGTTTAGGTGTATTTTTGAGGTTTAGGATTTTATTTAGTTTTATTTTTTTATTTTAGGTTGATTTTATTTATATTTTAGGTTTAGTTTTTATTTTATTTAGGTTTTTCACTTTTAAGTTTTGTTTAAGTTTTTTATTTATATTATTTTAGTTTAATTTTTATTTTTCTATTTTATTTTCTTTTTAGGTTTAGGTTTAGATTTAGGTTTTAGTTTTAGTTTTTTATTTTATTTTATTTTTGTCTAGGTTTATTTATTTATTAATTTTTAGGTCTAATTTAGTTTAGGTTTAGGTTTTTAGCTTTTTAGGGTTTAGGGTTTTGGGTTAGTTTAGGCTTTAGGTTTTTTTTTGGCCTTAGGGTTTAGGGTTTAGGGTTTAGTATTTAGGGTTTTAGGGTTTAGGGTTTAGGCTTTAGGGATTAAGGTTTTTAGGGTTAGGGTTTAGGGTTTAAGGTTTAAGGTTTAGGCTTTAGGGTTTAGGGTTAGGGTTTAGGCTTTAAGGTTTAGGGTTTAGGGTTTAGGTTTGGGTTTTGGTTTTAGTTTAGGGTTTAAAGTTTTTATTTTTTTAAATAGAGAACAAATTTAGATTCAACATTTCTTCTTTTCAATTTGATCAAACAACACACTAAGTTTTCTAAGACACAAGCGAGGACATTGATAAAAAAATGAGCACGCATAGAGCAAATCAAAAACCCTAGATAAGTAGAACCTATTTCTAACAACATTTGACTTGAAGAGGAATTAATTCATGAATTAGATGCTAAGACTAGAGGTTGAAATGTTCTTTCCAAATTAGATATTACCAAAGCTTTTGATAATATCTCTTGGGATTTCCTTTTCCATTTTATGAATTTATTTGGGTTTTCTGATAAATTTACTTTTCTTATTAAAACTTGTATTAATAATGCTAGGTTTTTTATTTTGCTTTATGGGAAAGCTTTGGGCTTCTTAACTTCTTCCAATGGTTTAAGACAAGGGGATCCTTTATCTCTCGCTTTATTTATAATTTTTGTTGAGTACTTATCGAGTAGCATCAATGAGTTATTTTTAAACAATCCTAGTACGTACTACAGAAATCTTGGTGGTCTATCTATTTCCCACTTAAGCTTTGTAGATGCTTTCATTACTTTTTGTAATTCTTCTATTCAACATATCAAGAACCTCAAGATTTTTTTAAAATAAATTTGGTAGAAAAAGTGGTCTTTCTATCAATGATAACAAAAGCTATTTTATTATTTCTTCAGGTATCACTAATAACAAAATCGATCAAATCTGCCATATCACTAATTTTAAACATCAACACTTACCTCTTAAGTACTAGGTGCTCCTCTATTTAAAGGTCCAAAATGATCCCATATTTTTTATGAGTTAATTCAAAAGAAATTTAAATAAAATTTTTGTTTGGGAATTCCATTTACTTTCCTTTGGTGACAGGCTCACTATCCTTAAAAGCACTCTCAAGTTTATGCCTCTTTATTTGATTCAAACTATTATTCCCAATAATTCTACTCTTATCAGAATTTATCGCTTACTTAATAAATTTTTTTTGGATTCCAATAATTATTTTAAAAGAATGCATTGGACATCCTGGCATAAATGTTGTGGTCCTTTGGGTGAAGGTGGTCTTTGTTGCAAACATATTCATGAAGCAATGACTGCCTTGTCTCATATGTTTTGGTGAAATTTTAAAAAGAATGATAGCCTTTGGCCTAATTTTATGATGAAAAAATATTGTTAAGGTAAACACCCTCCTATCTATGCTTATAAAGTTGGTGACTCTCCAGTTTGGAAAGGCTTTGCTCCATTAAAGGGGTTGTTGAATCATTAATATCTTGGGGTATTCATTCAGGCTCTTCTTTCTTTTGGCAAGACAATTGGATTGGCAATGGATCTTTTGACTCCCTTTGATAAACACACTCTACTGCTACTATCAAAGTTAACTCTTTTCGGCTTAATAACAATTGGAATGAAAAAAAACTTGAGAACTACATTTCTATTTCTATTTTTGACAAGTTTTGCAACATCACTATCTTTTCTAATAAACCTGATCAAATTCTTTTCAAGCTCTCTTACAATGGTGATTTTGTTCTTAAAGAGGTTTGGAAATTTATTAGAAATAAACAAAACACCTCTAATGTTTTCATTAAACTTTGGAACAATATCATTTCCATTTCTTATTATGTTTTAGCTTAGAGGATTTTGAATGAGTTCATTCTTGTAGATTCTTTGCTCTGGCTTAAAGGGTTTTATTTACCTTCTAAGTGCTATTGTTGCTATCATATTGAAAATGTTAATCATGTTTTTGTCAATGGTGGTATTACTTCCAAACTTTGGATATGGTATGATGATTTGTTTAACACTAACTATTTTTATGACTCTCTTTCATTATATCAACTTCTTGAAGTTTGTTTCCATAAAATTATGAAAGGTGATATGAAAGTTTTAATTTCTATTACCCTTATTTGGTTCATTTGGAGGATAGAAATGATGCTAAATATCGAGGCATCCCTATGAACCATAAAAAGATCTTTGCTAGAACTAAAGAAAAAATTCATGCTTTCTTTAATGCAAATTTAATTAGTAATCTTCAATTTAGAGGTGATAAATTTGTGGCTGAGAAATTGGGTATCACTTTGCATGATGACCCTTCCTAGATAGGAGAGTTTTAGTATTAGATTATACATTGGATTAAGCCTAAAGAAAATTTTATTATGATCAATACTAATGGTTTCATTTCCCCTAATAAATATGGTTGTGGTGGAATTCTTAGGGATTCTAAAAGTACTATCATTTGTGCTTTTGCCTACCCCTCAAAGCTTGTTCTGTTATTTATGTTGAGCTCATGGCTGTTAATAAAGCTAATGATATTTGTTTAAGCAAAGACATCTTTAATATTATGATTGAAGTTCATGCTCTTCTTTTACTTGATATGATCAATACTAATATTATATGGAATGTTGATTTATTTTATCTTATTAATCACACTAATAGGGTTCTTTCTCAAGTTTGCTACAATATTTCTCACATTCTTTATGAAGGTAATGCTTGTGTAGATTTCCTAGCTAATTTAGGAGCTGAATTAAATGATGTCACTTTATTTGATAACCATAGCTTACTTAAGCATCCACATGGTCTGGGTCAATCTAGATAAAACTAGACTACCTTACCTCATATTTTAACTTTCGGTTATTTTGTTGATCATATTGCTATGGTAGTTTTATTCAGTCTACTTTTTGGTTATTTTTTTTGTGCTTCCTTCAACATGAATTGGTTTTTGCTATTTTTCATTAGGGTCCTGGTCAATCTCACTTTATATGAAAGTTTCCTTGTTGGTTTTAGTTCATTTCAAAACTTAAATCCCCTTCCTCTTTACCCCATTGTATACTTGACTGACCTTTATTTGGGTCATAGTGGTGCTATTTTTAATTAGTTTTCCTATCCTCTAGGACTGGTGGTTTTCTTTCTATGGTTTACGCTATGCTTCTTTTTTCACACAGCTAGTGATGTTTTGGTGGTCTCCTATTGAGTTATGACTATTCCTGATTTTGGCCTACCCCTTATACTAATTGATGGTGGGTTTCCTCAGGTTTTTGCTGGCTGTTACCTTATTTGAATTAGATTTTTGGCTGTTATGGTTGGTTCTGCTGGATGTTGCAATTTGCTTTTTCCATCTACCTGACAATTTTGGGTGGTCATTTTTTCATGGCTACTGTTGGTCTCTTCTAGTTTGGCTTAGTTTTGAGCTTTTTGGTGGTTGTTGTTCTCCTTTCCTAGTTTCTCTTGGGGGCTTCTGCTGGTTGGTTTTTCCCTCTGCCTTGTGGATTAGAGGTAGCTTTTTTCTAGTTGTTGCCCTCCTATTTTCTCTTTTGTGGTGATTATATGCTCTTTAGGGTTTGGAAGGGGCTTTGTTTTCCTTTGGCCTTATTTCTTTCCTCGTTGATTTACTGGTTGTAGTTGGGTGGTTCTCATTGGCATTTCATACTTTGGCTTTTTGTCCAGCTAAGTGACTACCAATTTTGTCTCTTCGGTTTTTTTGGAGATCTCTAGGTTGGTTGTGGCTATGCATGCTGCTGTTCTTTCCCTCTATTTTGTGATTTGTATTGGGTTAACATCTTGTTTTAGCTAGCTCCCTTTACTGAATTGTAACTTCTGCTGAGTTTGGTTGTTGGGTGGCAGCTATTAGTCTATTCAAAATTTGCTTAGGTTTGGTTTTTTTCAATTCTTTTTGGTTGTTTTCCTGGTTTGGGTTGGTGTTTTCTTTTTATTGGTTGTTTTCTTTGTTGATTGGAATGAGGGTAGCTACTTTGTGGTTTTTTTTTCTTCTAGACTTGGGTTTCTATTTACTAGAGGAGATAGTTATGGCTATTTTTTGTCTATGCCTATTGGTTTACTGGATCTGCTCCTCTAACTGGATTGGTCTGGTTTTGCTGAGGGCTAGTTGTGGCTCTCTCTGGCTTAGTGTTTTGGGATTAGATGTCATCTTGTCTTGGATGCTTGTGCTTTCGCTTGGTGTCTTGGGATTTAGATTGGCTGTTGGTATTGAATTCCTATGGTTTATTTTGCTCTCCTTGCTTCCCAATATCTGCATCTTTGTCGATGGTGCTGGATTTCCTATTTTTCTTGTTGCCTTGGTGGTGGTTTTGATGGTAATTTTTGGTTTCCCTCTTGGTCTCCCTATAGCTTTCCTCTCTCTCGTGTTGCTTATATTCTATTGTTTTACTATTTGGGTGGAGGTTTTACCCTTAGATTCGTATTAATATTGCTCTGGAGATAGACATGGGTTGTTGTTATGCCTTTGGGGCTATTTTGTTGGCTTGTGTTGTTACCCCAATTCATGCTGACTGCTCTTTTTGTGTTTCTCTTCTTTTGGTGGTGGCTTTGGTGGAATTACTACTTGGCTTTTTTAGGTTGGCCACTGATCCTGCTTGTAACTTTTGGGGTGCTAACTTTATATGATTGGTCTGTTGTGGGTTTAGGTTGGTGGGTTGGTTGCTGGCTGGCTGCTTTCTCTATTTGTTTGGTGCAAGACCTGGGTCACTATAGGCTATTTTCCTTGGATGGTTTGCTTATATTAGGTATGCCTATGATGGCAATGATGTTTCCTCATATCTTCTCTCTAATTGGTAGCATTACATATTACTATAACACTTCTCAGGAATTTTGGATGTTCATATGTATTGTTTTCACTTGAGATGATCTTAACTGAGCCCAAGCCTTCTCTTTCTCGTCTCTCTAAATTGTTTACTTTATCCTTTTCCCCTGAGCTATGATTATTGTCTTTGTAGTGTTTTTGCAATTCTTTTGCAGGTTGGAACTTCTGAGATGGAATGAGCTATACTCAGTCAACTCAACTGTTGTTGTTGTGGATCTTGTTTATCTTGCATTCTCAATGGGATCAAGAGCTGCTTCTGACTAGTCATTTTACTACTTTCATGAGTTATAATAGTCTTATTTTGTGTCTTTTTCTCATATGCTTTTTATCTATTGTATTTGTTTTTATTTTTCTTTTATTTTCTTTTCCATTTCTATTGTACTTAGATGGGGGTTTGGCTCTTTTGGTCTCTTGCAGCTCTGAGAGTAGTAGAACTTTGAGCTTTACCCCTATTAAGCACATTGTATCTTTTCCTTTTATGGTAATAAAATTCTAACTTTTCCCAATAAAAAACCCCTAAACCTTAAACCCTAAACCCTAAAACCTATGAGCTTAAACACTAAAACCTAAACCCTAAAACCTACAACCCCAAAATCCTAAACCCCAAACCCTAAATCCTAAACTCTAAACCCTAAACCCTAAACACTAAATCGTAAACCCTTAAAACCTAAAAACCTAAACCTAAACTTAATAAAACCTAAAAATAAATAAATAAATAAACATAAACCTAAACAAAATAAAAAAATAAAATAAAAACCTAAACTAAAACCTAAACCTAAACCTAAACAAATAAATCAAATAAAATAAAAAAACTAAAAACTAAACTAAAATAAAATAAATAAAAACCTAAACTAAAATAAAAACAAAATAAAGTTAAAAATAAAAATCTTAATAAAATAAAAACAAAACCTAAAATAAAAATAAAATAAACCTAATATAAAATAAAATAAAAACTAAATAAAAACATAAACCTAAAAGATAAAACTAAAAATAAATTTTAAAAATGAATAAAAAATAAACCCTAAACCCTAAACTAAAAAAAAAATTTAAACTTAAAATAAAAATAAAATTAACAAAATAAAATAAACCTAAACTAAAATAAATAAAACCTAAACCTAAACCTAAAATAAACTAAACTTAGACCTAAACTAAATAAAATAAAATAAACTAAAATAAACCTGAACTTAAACTAAAAAATAAAACATAAAAATAATCCTAAAATAAAAACCTAAAACCTAAACCTAAAAAAATAAAATAAAAACCTAAACCTAAACCTAAAAATAAAAAATAAAACTAAACCTAAAAAATAAAAGAAAAATAAGACTAAACTAAAAAATAAAACTAAACCGAAAAATAAACTAAAATTAAAGTGAAAATAAATAAACTAAACTAAATAAAAGTAAAAATAAACCAAAATAAAAATAATAAATAAAATAAAATACAATAAACTAAAATAAATAATAAATAAACTAAATAAACTAAATAAACTTAAACCAAGGAGTTTACTTAATTTAAACAAAAAAATGTTAAACCTTAAACTCTAAACAACACTAAACCCTAAAACCCTAGAACCCTAAACCCCTACCCTAAAGCATAAACACTAAACCTAAACCCTAAACCCTAAATCCTAAACCCTTACCCTAAACTTTAAAATCCTAAACCCTAAACCTTAAATTAACCAAAACCCTGAGCTAATGCTAAACCCTAAACCCTAAACCCTAAACCCTAACTCTAAACCCTAAACTAAAACCCTAAACTCTATAGGCTAAACGTTAAACCCTAATCATAATCCATAAACCCTAAACCCTAAACCCTAAACCTAAACCATAAACACTAAACCCTAAACCCTAAACCCTATACCCTAAAACCCTAAACCATAAACCATAAACCAAAAACTTAAAACCCTAAAATCCAAAACCTTAAACACTAAACACTAAACCATAAGCCCTAAAAACCTAAAAACCTAAAAACCTAAACCTAAACTAAATAAAACCTAAAAATAAAATTAATAAAAAAACCTAAACCTAAATAAAATAAAAATTAAATTAAATAAAATCCAAAACTAAAACTTAAAATTAAACTTAAATAAAAAAATAAAATAAAATAAAAAATAAAAAATAAACTAAAATAAAATAAATAAAAACCTATACTAAACTAAAAAATAAAATAAACTAAAAAATAAAAAAACAACTAAATAAAATAAAAACTAAACCTAAAGTAAACATTAATTAAACCTAAAATAAAATAAAATAAAAACTGAATAAAAACCTAAACCTAAAAAATAAACCTAAAATAAATAAAAAATAAAACTTAAACCTTAAACTACAAAAAATCAAACATAAATTAAAAATAAAATAAAGAAAACAAATTAAACTTAAACAAAAATAAACTAAACCTAAACCTAAACCTAAAATAAACTAAACCAAAACCTAAACCAAAACTAAATAAAATAAAATAAACTAAAAATAAACTTAAACCTAAACTAAATAGTAAAACCTAAAAATAAACCTAACATAAAGACTTAAAACCTAAAACTATAAAAATAAATTAAAAACCTAAACTAAACCTTAAAATAAAAAATAAAACCTAAACATAACTTAACTAAAAAAATAAACCAAAACATAAACCTAAAACTTTAAAATAAACTAAAATAAAAAACCTTAACGAAAAGAAATAAACCTAAAAAAGTAAACTAAACTAATTATAAAAATAAAAATGAACTTAAATAAAATAAAAAAAATAAAATAAACTAAAATAAATAAAAATAAATTAAATAAACTAAATAAATGTAAACCAACTAATTTACTTCATTTAAAAAAAAGTAAAAAAAAAAACTTAAAAAAAATCCTAAACCCTAAACCCTAAACCATGAACCCTAACCCTAACCCTAACACTAAACCTTAAACCATAAACCCTAAATCCTAAACCCCAAACTGTAAACAACCCTAAACCCCCTACACTAAATCATAAACCCTAAATCCAAACACTAAATAAAAAATCATAAACTACCTAAACCCTAAACCCTAAACCCTAAAAACCCTAAACCCTAAACACTAAACCCTAATCCCTAAACCCTAAACCCTAAACCCTAAAACCCTAAACCATAAACCCTAAACCCTAAACTATAAACCCTAAAACCCCAAACCCTAAACCCTAATCCTTAAACCCTAAACTCTAAACTAAAACCCTAAAAACCTAAAAAATAAACCTAAATGAAATAAAACCTAAAAATAAAATAATTATAAAAACCTAAACCTAAATAAAATAAAAATTAAAATAAAATAAATGCCTAAACTAAAATCTAAACCTAAACCTAAAACTAAATTTAAACCTAAAAATAAAATAAAATAAAAAAGATGAACTAAATTAAAGTAAAATAAATAAAAACCTAAACTAAAATAGAAAATAAAATAAACATAAAAAATAAAAAAAACTAAATAAAATAAAAATTGAACATAAAATAAACATTAATTAAACTAAAATAAAATAAATTAAATTAAATATAAACCTAAACCTAAAAATTAATCCTAAAATATATAAAAAAGAAAACCTAAACCATAAACTAAAAAAAAAATCTAAACCTAAAAGAAAAATAAAATAAAATAAACCAAAACTAAAGTAAACTAAATTACACTAAATAAAAACTAAACCTAAACCTAAAATAAACTAAACCTAAACCTAAGCATAAACTTAATAAAATATAATAAACTAAAAATAAACCAAACCAAAATAAAAAAATAAAACCTAAAAATAAAGCTAAAATAAAATCTAAAATATAAACCCAAAAAAATAAATTAAAAACCTAAACATAAAAAAAAAACCTAAACATAAAAAATAAAAATAAAAATAAAAATAAACTAAGAATAAACTAAACGTAATCTAAAAATATAAAACCTAAAAAATAAACTTAAAATAAAAACCTAAAACTTAAACCTGAAAAAATAAAATAAAAACTAAACCTAAACCGAAAAATAAAAAATAAAACCTAAACCTAAAACTAAAATAAAAAATAAAACTAAACTTAAAAATTAACCTAAACCTAAACCTAAACCTTAAAAATAAAGTAAGTTAAAAAACCTAAACTAAATAAATAAAACTAAAATAATAAACCAAACTAAATATAAATAAAAATGAACCTAAATAAAAATTAAAAATAAAATAAACTATAATAAATACAAAATAAACTAAATAAACTAAATAAACCTAAACCTATTAATTTACTTAATTAAAAAAATAAATAAATAAACCCTAAAACATAAACCCTAAACCCTAAACCCTAAAAACCATAAACCCTAAATCCTACACTCTATACCATATACCCTAAACCCAAAACCTTAAACCCAAAACCCTAAACCCTACACCCTAAACAACCTCAAACCCTAAAACCCTAAACTCTAAACCCTAAACCCTAAACCCAAACCCTAAGCCCTAAATCATAAAGCCTAAATCCTAAACCATAAACCCCACTAAACCTAAAGCCTAAAACCCTAAACCCTAAACCCTAAACTAACCCTAAATATTAAGCTATCCCTAAACCCTAAACCTTATTACCTAAAGCCTAAAAACTAAAACCTAAATCCTAATCTCTAAACCTTAGCCATAAACCTTAAACTCTAACTCTACTGGAGGTGCTGGTGGATATGATGGTGGTTATGGAGGTGGGGGATCTAGAGGTGTTGATGGATCTAGAGGTGTTGGTCGATATGGAGGTGGTGGTTATGGAGGTAAGAGGAGCGATGGAGGTTACAACCATGGTGGTGGTGAGGGATAGATCAAGGATATGATGGAGAATCCCGCTACTATATAGACAAGGGTGGTTCTGATGGGAATTAGAGAAACTGAAGAGCGGCTGATCTGACCTATTGCTTATGAAAATGTGTCTTTACAGTAGAGATGCATCTAGTTATCTAAGTTTTTTTTATTTGCTCTATGCATGCTCATTTTTTATCTATGTCATCACCTGTATCTTAGAAAACTTGGGCTCTTACATGGTTGATAAAATCCAAAAGAAGAAATGTTGAATCTGAATTTGTTCTTTATTAAAAACCCATCACCTTAAACCTTAAACCCTAAACCCTAAACCTTATACCATAAAAACCCTAAAAACCCTCAAACCATAAACCCTAAACCCTAATCCCTAAACCCTAAACTAACCTAAACCCTAAACCTATATCCTAAATCATAAACCCTAAACACTAAATTAACCTAAACCTTAAACCTTAAATCCTAATTAGTAAACCCTAAACCCTAAACGAAAAAACCCTAACGCCTAAAATAAAACCCAAACATAAAATTAAAATAAAACCCTAAAATAAAATAAAATAAAAACTAAATAAAAACCAAATCCTAAAAAATAAATCTAAAAATAAAACCAAAAAATAAAACCTAAACCCTAAACTAAATATAAACCTAAACCTAAAATAAATAAAATAAAATAAATGTAAACCTAAATTAAAATAAATTAAACTAAAATAAATGAAACCTAAACCTAAACCTAAAATAAACTAAACCTAAACCCCCAATAAAATAAATTAAATTAAATTAAAAATAAATTTAAACCCTAATAATAATAAAAATATCTAAATAAAAATTAAAATAAGATAAATTAAAATAAATAAAAAACTAAACTAAATAAACATAAACCTACTAGTTTACATAAAATAAACTTAAACCCTAAACCCTAAACTAAATTAAAACCCTAAACCGTAAACCCTAAACCTACAACCCTAAAGCTAAAGCCTAAACCCTAAAACCTTATACCCTAATCCCTAAACCCTAAAAAACCCAAAAAACCCTAACCAAACCATAAATCATAAACCCTAAACCCTAAAACCTACAACTCTAAACCCTAAGCCCTAAACCCCAAACCTTAAACCCTAAACACTAAAAAGCTAAAAAGTTAAACCTAAACTAAATAAAACCTAAAAATAAAATAAATAAAGAAAACTAAAACCTAAATAAAAAACTAAAAATAAACCTAAACATAAAAAATAAAAATAAAAATAAAAATAAACTATGAATAAACTAAATGTAATCTAAAAATATAAAACCTAAAAAATAAACTTAAAATAAAAACCTAAAACTTAAACCTAAAAAAATAAAATAAAAACTAAACCTAAACTGAAAAATAATAAAACCTAAACCTAATAATAAAAAATAAACTAAACTTAAAATTAACCTAAACCTAAACCTAAACCTTAAAAAAAAGTAAGTTCAAAACCTAAACTAAAAAAAATAAAACTAAAATAATAAACTAAACTAAATATAAATAAAAATGAACCTAAATAAAAATTAAAAATAAAATAAACTACAATAAATACAAAATAAACTAAATAAACTAAATAAACCTAAACCTACTAATTTACTTAATTAAAATAAATAAATAAATAAACCCTAAACCCTAAACCCTAAAAACCATAAACCCTAAATCCTACACTCTATACCATAAACCCTAAACCCTAAACCTTAAACCCCAAACCCTAAACCCTAAACAACCTCAAACCCTAAAACCTAAACTCTAAACCCTAAACCCAAACCCTAAGCCTTAAATCATAAAGCCTAAATCCTAAACCATAAACCCTCAACACTAAACCTTAAACCCTAAAACCCTAAACCCTAAATCCTAAACCCTAAAATAACCCTAAATATTAAGCTATCCCTAAATCCTAAACCTTATTCCCTAAAGACTAAAAACTAAAACCTAAACCCTAATCGCTAAACCTTAGCCATAAACCTTAAACTCTAACTCTACTGGAGGTGCTGGTGGATATGATGGCGGTTATGGAGGTGGGGGATCTAGAGGTGCTGATGGATCTAGAGGTGCCGATATGGAGGTGGTGGTTATGAGGTAGGAGGAGCGATGGAGGTTACAACCATGGTGGTGGCGAGGATAGATCAAGGATATGATGGAGAATCGCCTAGACGAGGGTGGTTCGATGGGAATTAGAAAAGGCTACGATCGACCTATTGCTTATGAAAATGTGTCTTTATAGTAGAGATGCATCTAGTTATCTAAGTTTTTTTATTTGCTCTGTGCATGCTCATTTTTTATCTATGTCATCACCTGTATCTTAGAAAACTTGGTCTCTTACATGGTTGATGAAATCTAAAAGAAGAAATGTTGAATCTGAATTTGTTCTTTATTAAAAACCCATCACCTTAAACCTTCAACCCTAAACCCTAAACCTTATACCATAAAAATCCTAAAAACCCTTAAACCATAAACCCTAAACCCTAAACCCTAAACCCTAAACTAACCTAAACCCTAAACTTATATCCTAAATCATAAACCCTAAACCCTAAACTAACCTAAACCTTAAACCCTAAATCCTAAATAGTAAACCCTAAACCCTAAATGAAAAAACCCTAACCCCTAAAATAAAACCCAAACATAAAATAAGAATAAAACCCTAAAATAAAATAAAATAAAAACTAAATTAAAACTAAATCCTAAAAAAAAAATCTAAAAATGAAACCAAAAAATAAAACCTAAACCCTAAACTAAATATAAACCAAAATCTAAAATAAATAAAATAAAATAAATTTAAACCTAAACTAAAATAAATTAAACTAAAATAAATGAAACCTAAACCTAAACCTAAAATAAACTAAACCTAAACCCCTAATAAAATAAATTAAATTAAATTAAAAATAAACTTAAACCCTAATAATTATAAAAAGTATCTAAATAAAAATTAAAATAAGATAAATTAAAATAAATAAAAAACTAAACTAAATAAACATAAACCTACTAGTTTACATAATTTTAAAAATAAAAAAAAGAACAAAACCCAAACCCTAAAACTAGATTAAAACCTTAAACCGTAAACCCTAAACCTACAACCCTAAAACCTAAAGCCTAAACCCTAAAACCTTATACCCTAAACCCTAAACCCTAAACCGTAAACCCTAAAACCCTAAACCCAAACCCATAAATCATAAACCCTAAACCCAAAACCTACAACTCTAAACCCTAAGCCCTAAACCCCAGACCTTAAACCCTAAACACTAAAAAGCTAAAAACTTAAACCTAAACTAAATAAAACTTAAAAATAAAATAAATAAAGAAAACCAAAACCTAAATAAAAAACTAAAATAAAATAAAAATCTGAACTAAAACCTAAACCTAAACCTAAACCTAAAAATAAAATTAAATAAAAATTAAGAACTAAAATAAAATAAAATAACCAAAACCTAAAATAAACTAAAAATATAAAATAAACCTAAAAAAATAACCTAAATAAAATAAAACCTAAATGTAAAATAAAAATAAAATAAACCTAAAATAAAATAAAATAAAACCTAAATAAAAACTTAAACCTAAAAAATAAACCTAAAAATAAAACTTAAAGATAAATAAAAAATAAAATTTAAACCTTAAACTAAATAAAGTAAACCTAAAATAAACAAAATAAAATAAACTTAACCTAAACTAGAATAAACTAAACTAAAATAAATAAAACCTAAAATAAACCAAAAATAACTCTAAGAATAAAAAACCAAAATAAAATAAAAACTAAACGTAAATAAAAACAAAATAAACCTAAAATAAATTAAACTAAAAACTAAATAAAATCCTAAACCTAAAAATAAAACCTAAAATTAAAACCTTTAAAATAAATAAAAAATATAACATAAACCCTAAAGTAAGAAACCTAAACCTAAAAAATAAATGAAATAAACAAAATAAAATAAATCTAAACCTAATCTAAAATAAACTAAACTAAAATAAATAAAAATTAAAACTAAACCGAAAGCTAACATAAACTAAAAATAAATTAAATCTAAACTAAAAAAATAAAACCTAAAAATAAACCTAAAAATAAAACCTAAAAGCTAAACCTAAAAAATAAAATAAAAACCTAAACCTAAAAATAAAAAATAAAAAATAAAACATAAACCTTAAAAATGAAATAAAAATAACTCAACTAAAAAAATAAACCTAAACTTAAAAAATAAACAAAATGAAAGACTTAAACTAAAATAAATAAAGCAAAAATAAATAAACTAAACTAAATAAAAATAAAAAATAAATAAAAATAAAAATACAAAATAAAATCAAGTAAAATAAATAGAAAATAAACCTACTACTTTACTTAATTTATTTTAAAAAAACCTAAACCCTAAGCTAACCCTAATCCCTAAACCCTAAACCATGAACCCTAAACCCTAAAAAGCAAAAATCTTAAAGCCTAAACACTAAACCCTAAACCCTGAGCCTTGATCCACTAACCCACAAACCTGAAACCCTAAGGCAGCATGCCCGAGACCACAACCAAACCACCAAACCTGAGAAGCCACAAGAGCTTAAATAACCTAAACCTAAATTAAATAAAAAATAAAATAAAATAAAAACCTAAACTAAAACCTAAACGTAAACCTAAAAATAAAATCCTAAACTAAACTTAAAAATAAAATAAAATTAAGAAAAAAACATAAATAAATTAAAAACTAAACGTAAAATAAAAACCAAATAAACCAAAAATAAAATAAAATAAAAGCCTAAACTGAAAAAATAAACCTAGAAATAAAACCTACAAAAATAATAAATAAAAAATTAACCCTACACTAAAAAACACTTAAACTTAAAATAAAATAAAATAAACCTAAACCTAAAAAGAGAAACCTAAAATAAAAATAAATAAACATAAAATAAATAAATTAAACTAAATAAGATTAAAAACTAAACCTAAATAAAATATAAAATAAACTAAATAAACAAAACCTACGGTTTACTTAATTTGAGAAAACCTAAGCTTACCGTGAACACTAAAATAAATCTTAAAATAATCCCTAAAGTGGACTAAAACCATAAACACTCTCTCCACACTGACCCTTGACCCTAAGCCCTAAACCATAACCATGACCCTGGGCCCTAGGCAGGACCCCAAACCCTGCAAAACTCAGGCTCACTGACCACTAGCACATAAACCCTGGGTTGTGGGCTCTGGGCCCAACCCAAAGCCATTGACCTGGGCTCTAAAACCTGAAGACCCTAAACCTGCACATGGGCCCTAAATAAGGCTGAGCCCTAATCAGGCTGACCCTATGACCTGGGACTCCAGGCCACAGGCTAAACTTTAAGATCCAAACCCTAAAGCCTGGGCACTGGAGTCCTAAATGCTGATCCTAAACCCTGGCCCTAAAGCTGACCACTAAACCATGGGCCCTAAAACCCTGACATAAACCCTAAACTGCACTGCGTTAAACCCTAAAACCTAGAAACCTAAACCTAAACTTAATAAAACTTAAAATAAAATAAATAATAAACCTAAACCTAGATAAGATAAATAAAATAAAATAAAACCTAAACTAAAACCTAAACATAAATAATAAAATAAAGAAAAAAAATAAAAAAATAAGATAAAATAAATAAAAAACTAAACTTAAAATAAAATAAACTTAAGAATAAACTTAAATAAAATAAATAAAATCTAAACCTAAAAAAATAAACCTAAAAATAAAACCAAAAAATAGATAAAAATAAAACCTAAAACCCTAAACTAAAACCTAAACCTAAAATAAAATAAAATAAAATAAAATAAACTAAACTAAATAAACTATAATAAAATAAAACTTAAACCTAAACTTAAAATAAACTAAACCTAAACCTATACCTAAAATTAAATAAAATAAAGTTATCCTAAACCTAAACTAAAAAATAAAATCAAAAAATAAACCTAAAATAAAATCCTAAATCTTAAACCTGAAAAAATAAAATAAAATCTAAAACCTAAACCTAAAAATAAAAATTAAAGCGTAAACCTAAAAAATAAAATAAAAATAAAAATCAACTAAAAAATAAACCTAAACCTAAACCTAAAAAATAAACTGAAATTAAAATCCTAAACTAATATTAAAAACTAAACTAAATAAAAATAAAAAATAAACCTTGATAAATATAAAAAATAAAGTAAATTAAAATAAATAAAAATAACTAAATATACTAAATAAACCTAAACTTATCGGTTTACTTGATTTTTTTTATTTTAAGAAACATTAAACCCTAAATTCTAAACTCTAAACCATAAATGCTAAATCATAAACCTACAACCCTAAACCCTAGAAAACCCTAAACCCTAATGCTAAACCCTAGACCCTAAAAGCATAAACCCTAAAATGCTAAAACCTAAATCCTAAACTGTAAACCCTAAACCCTAAAGCCTAACCCTATACAATAAACTCTAAACCCCAAACCCTAAACCTAAAGTAAATAAATAAATTAAAAAACAAACATAAACCCTAAAACTAATAAACCTAAGCCTAAACGTAAACCCTAAGAATGGGCCGAACCTTGACGACAGATACATCACCGTCAACCATGCTCAGTCTAGATTATTGCATTGATGGTGGGGGATTATTGCTTTTGTGGTGGGGGATCTGTAGGTGCTGGTGGATTTGGAGGTGGTGGTCGGAGCATTAGTGGTTATGTAGGTGAGTGGAGTGATAAAGGTTACAGTCATTATGGTGGAGGAGGGAGAGATCGGGGATATGATGGTGGAGCCCACTACTCAAGAGGCTAGGGTGTTTCTGATGGGAACTTTAGAAACTAAAGAACAATCGATCCGATCTGCTGCTTATGGAATTGTCTCTTTATAGTAGAAATAGTTCTAGTTATCTAAGGCTTTTGATTCGCTCTATGCATGCTCATTTTTAATCTATGTCATCTTTGTGAGTCACTATAGCACCCAAGAAGAGGGGGTAGGGGTGGTGAATTGGGAGATATTAAAAATTTTAAAAGTTAAATCTTAAACTTTAAGTTTTAGAAGAAAATTAATTATTGATTTTATAATGACAAGATACAATTTTTAGTGTAGGAAAAATAAATGTACAATAAAGTAAAGAGAGATAATAGGCACACAGTTTTTACATGGTTCGGCCAAATGACAAAATTAGCCTACGTCCATACTTAGCCACCCTTGGCTAGAAAACCACTAAATGAAAATAGCTTATAAATAGTACTGTCCTATAATTGGGCGATTACAACCCCTACAATAATATGTACTCTCCTACAAAGGGGTGAGTACAACTTTAATATAAATTTTATAGCACGAAATGAAAAATACAAAATAATAAATTTTGATAAAATATATCTCTCACAAATATACCAAGCTATCCAATTCAAAAAGTGATCTCACAACTTATAAATGATCACTTTACAACTAACTAATTTTGGAAGATAGAATGCACACTTAATTTTGATAAAAATTATTAAATAAATATCTTAAAGTGATCTTACCAAGATGTTTATGTTATTATAATTTGTAGATTAAAATAAAATGATTTCAAAATAAATTCACAATAGACTATTGCATAACAAATTAAATTTCAACAAGGAATAATTTTAAGTTTAAGAGAAACTATAACTAGTATGTATATAATAGTGTAAGAAAGAATAACTTTCTACTAAACTTCTTTTATTAATTATTAAATAATGAAAACAACAAGCTTTACTAAATTTCAGCAAGATAAAATTTTTAAAATAAAGGATATTAATTGAAATAAAATGATAAGTGATAAATAAAATAATTTAATTTTTTATAAATTTTTATTTTGATAAAGAAACTTGATTTATAATAGATCTAACATATACTCTAAAATTCAACAATAATTTATTTTATTTTAACCAAAATAAAGCTTTGAATTAATGAAACTAATCACAAAATACTTAAATAAAATTAGTATATGATAGATTTAAGTAAATTAGTAAGCTTTTAATTAAAAAGAGAGATCTATCAGATTTGAAAATAATTTCAGCACATTAAATTAATTTGAAATGGTTAAAATATACTTCTAAAATAGATCTAAGGATTAATTATCTTTCAAATAAGACTAATGTAGAAATATTTCAAGAAACCAAAAGAAATTTTTAGGAAGGTAAAAATTTCAACAAGTTGAAATAAATCCTGTAAACTATCACAAGAGCTTTTCACAAAAAATTGATTGAACAAACTTTGATGTGAAAAACATAGTCTTTGATGTCCAAAGACTAATACACCAAAATTATAAATTGGAAAGAATAAATAGATGGTGAAAATAGTATGAACAACTAAACATAGATTAAGATAAAAAAAACAAAATCAAGTAATTTGAGAAAGCTTGCTTAGTTGAAGATGTTGAAGCTTCCAAACCAATGATTTGATCTTGCAATATTTAGAGAACACTTAAATGGAAAATCTAGGAAATTTTCTCTTAGATTTGGTGAAGGGATTTGAATTTGAATGAGGAATGCTCTCATGAAGAGAATGAGGGCTATTTATAAACAAGAAGGTCATTTGGAATTATTTCAAAAAATATATTATTCTAACAACATTTTATCATAAAATAATTTAATATTCAATAAAAATATAATTTATATTAAAAAATATTAAATTCAAATAGTTAAAATTCAGCTATTCACACGGGCAAGTCAAAAATAATCAAATATGGCTCTTAATATATTCAAAGCATATAGCATGCATTCATTATTAAAATCAACTAATGTTTGAAAAGTCATAATAAATACAATTTTAATCAATCATGGGTCATGTAACCTATCAAATTGAAGGAAAAAATTGAAGGAATCCATTGGAGATGAAATCATATATAAATACCTTGATTATAAAATGACATTGGCTAAAATAAAAATTTTCACATATTTTTGTTAATTTTGAAATATGACATTAAAATATTATGATATAATTTATATATAATCATACATATGTTAGTTATCATATAACCTTAAAATCAAATAAAAATATTTAATTATATTAAGTATATAAACTAATTACACTTAATAGTCAAAATTTATTATCATTTATTATTTTGATGATTCAAATGCTATGTATGAAACATATAATTCAATGTTAATTCGATAGAGATTTATATAAATTAACCTCATTATCATTATTTAAAATAAATAAAAATATTATGTTAAGTTGTGAGCAAATTGATTCATGCTAATGAACTCATATGAATTTCTAGGATAGTTATAAATGTATATAACTTAAAATATTGTATCGTAAGCATCACATTATCCATTTTGATCTATCTTTCATTCTTCTATTTTTGCAATTTTCACAAACATATTATGAGATTAATTGGATATATATATAGCAATTAATATATCTGAAACATAAAACATACATTAGAACTTCCAAGCATTTGTTTGTTATCATCAAAATTGATCGGATTGAACATGAGGCTCATTAAGACAACATCCACTTGTGTCTTAGAAAACTTATTGTGTTACTTGGTTGAGGAAATCGAAAAGAAGAAATGTTGAATCTGAATTTGTACTATTAAAAAAAAACCTTAAACACTAAATCATAAACTAAAACTAGAACCCTAAACCTAAAACCTGAACCTGACAATTTGCTAGAGGCTTTTACTGTGCTGGCTTAACCTTTGTTGATCCTTTTGGATTGGGCTTTTTGGTTTTTGGTGGTTGGTGGTTGCCTTTGTCCCCCTTTTGTGTGGTTATTTTGTCTTTTAATGATTTGCACTGGCTGCAGCTTATGTTTCCTTAAGTTCATGGTTTCATTTCTGAGCTATTTAGTCATTTGTGGTTGCTCACCCTGGTTTGGCTTTGTCACTGGTTATTGTTGGGACTTTGGCTTGAGGGCTCCTATCTTGATTTTGTTTGCTATTTCTCTATAAATTGGCATTAGTCTAGTGCTTGCTGATGGTTGGTTCTAATTTTCCCTGGTTTGGAGCTTGGATGGGTATTTAGTTAATCACTATTGTTGGTGTTCTAACATTGTTTTAGCCTCTCTCTGGGTTATTGTGATTAGTTTTTTGTGGTTTTTCTTTGTGGTTTGGCTGCTAGCTAGTTGCTGCCCGGTTGTTGTCATTTAATGGTGCTGGATTTGGAACTTTATGGGTTGCTGGCCTTGGATGTTTACTTGTATCAAGAATGCTAGCTATGATGGCTTTGATGTTACTCACCTCTTTTCTCTAATGGCTAGCATTACATATGATTGTAACCCTTCTTTATAAAGTTTGGATGCTCATACGTATTGTTGCCCCTTGAGATGATCCTAACCTTTTCTCTCTTCTCTCTCCTTTCTTCTCTTTATATTTATCCTTTTTAGCTATGAATTTTGCCTTTGTAGTGTTTTATAGATTTCTTTTATGAGTTGGAATAGTATAGAGGGAATGGTGGTTGCTCAGTCAACCGAAGTACTGTTGTAGTGGATCTTACTTATCTTACTTTCTCAAAGGAATCAAGAACTATTGCTGACTCATCCTTTTACTATTTTGAAATCTTATTTTAGTCTTTTGTGTCTTTTTCTCTTATACTTTTAGTGTATCTTTGTTTTTTTCTAATATACTTGGATGGGGTTTAGCTCGGTTTTGTTTCGAGAGCACTAGAATTTTAGAACTTTAGCTCTATTAAGAAAATTGTATATGTTCCTTTTATGGTAATAAAATTCTTACTTTCCCCCAAAAAAAACTCTAAACCCTAAACCCTAAACTCTAAAAAATCCTAAACCCTGAAACCCTAAAACCCTTATACCCTAAACCCTAAATCCTAAACCCAAACCCTAAACCTTAAACCCTAAACCCTAAACCTTAAACTCTAAACCATAAAACCCTAAACCTTAAACCCTAAACTAACCCTAAACCCTAAAGCCTAAACCCTAAACCCTAAACCCTAAAAGCATAAAACCTAAAACTCTAAACCGTAAACCCTTAGTCCTAACCCTAAACCCTAAAAGCATAAAACCTAAAATCCTAAACCGTAAACCCTTAGACTAACCCTAAACCTTAAACTTGAAACCCCAATCCATAAACCTAAACCAAAAGTAACTAAATAAATTGGAATATAAACCTAAACCCCAAAACTTAATAAACCTAAACCTAAACCAAAATCATAAGAATGGGTAGAACCCTGACGGTAGGAACATCATCGTTAACCAGGCTCTATCTAGGTATGGCGATGGAGGCGAAGGTGGACGGTGATTATCATAGTGGTGGTGAGGAATCTAAAGGTGCTGGTGGATATGGAGGTGGTGGTTGGAGTAATGGTGGTTATGGAAGCGGGAGGAGCGACGGAGGTTACATCCACATTGGTGGCGGACGGAAAGATTGGGGATATGATGGTGGATCACACTACTAGAGAGGCCAGGGTGGTTCTGATGGAATAGAAGAAACTGAAGAACAACCAAAATGATCTCTTGCTTATGGAACTGTGCCTCTATAGTAGAGACTATTCTAGTTATCTAGGGTTTTTGATTTTCTCTATGCGTGCACATTTTTTATCTATGTCATCGCTTATGTCTTAGAAAACTTGGTGTGTTACTTGGTTGATGAAATTAAAAAGAAGAAATGTTGAATCTAAATTTGTTCTTTGTTAAAAAAAACCCAAAAACCCTAAACCCTAAACTAAAACCTGAACCCTAAACCATAAACCTAAATACAACCTGAACCCTAAACCATAAACCCTAAACCCTAAACCCTAAATCCTAAAGCCTAAAGCCTAAAGCCTAAACTTTAATCCCTAAACCCTAAAACCTACAACCCTAAGCCATAAACCCTAAACCCTAAACCCTAAAACCCTAAAAACTTAAACCTAAACTAAATAAAACTTAAAAATAAAATAAATAAATAAATTTAAACCTAAATATATTTAAAAAACATAAAATAAAATAAAAACCTAAACTAGAACCTAAACCTAAACCTAAAAATAAAATAAAATAAATTAATAATAATAAACTAAAATAAATTAAATAAATTCCTAAAGTAAACCAAAATATAAAATAAACCTAATAATAAAAAACCAAAATAAAATAAAAATAAAATAAACCTAAAATTAAATAAAATAAAACCTTAACCTAATAAAATAACCCTCAAAATAAAACCTAAACCCTAAACTAAAAAAACCTAAACCAAAAATAAAAATAAAATAAATAAAACATAAACTTAAACCTAAACAAAATAAAATAAAATAAAGTAAAAATTAACCTAAACCTAAACTAAAAATAAAACCTAAAAATAAACCTAAAATAAAAACCTAAAACCTAAACCTAAAATACTAAAATTAAAACCTAAACATAAAAAATAAAAGCTAAACCTAAAAAATAAAAGAAAAATAAAACTCAACTAAAAAATAAACCAAATCCTAAACCTAAACCTAAAAAATAAACTAAAATAAAAAACCTAAACTAAAATAAATAAAACTAAAATAAATAAACTAAACTAAATATAAATAAAAAATAAACCTACATAAATATATAATATAAAATAAACTGAAAAAAATAAAAAATAAACTAAATAAACTTAAACTTACCAGTTTACTTAATCTTAAAAAAATCATAAACCCTAAATCCTAAACCCTGAACCTTAAAGCCTAAAGCCTAAACTTACAACCTTAAACCCTACACCCTAAACTCTAAAAAACCATAAACCCTAAACCCTAACCTAAACCCTAAACCCTTAAAGCATAAACCCTAAAACCCTAAACACTAAAATTTAAACCCTAAACCCTAAACCCTAAACCTTAAACCCTAAACCCTAACCTTTAGCCCTAAACCCTAAATCCTAAACCCTAATCCTAAACCTAATGTAACTAGGTAAATTAAAAAATAAACCTAACCCTAAAACCAAATGAACCTAAACCTGAACCCTTAAGAATGGTATCACCTTCTGATGGAGGTCGGGATTGTTTCTTCTTGGTACTGGTCAGCTTTGGTTGACCTCTGGTTTTCGTGGCTCTCCCCTTTTATTGGTCTCCTACAGTGTTGGTTTTAGGATGTCCTGGTGATTGGCAGGCTTTGGAACTTGCTTGTTTACTATTTTCCCAAGCCTCTTTTTTTTGTTGTGAGGATTTATTGGCTAGTGGTTGCTTGATGGTTATGGTATTTTCTAGCCTTTTGCTTTCAGTTTTGGCTATCTGGCATCATGATGATTGATTGATCCTAGCTGTTGGCTTTGTTCCTTCCTATACTGACTTACTCTATCTTGAGCTGTTACCTACATCTAGTTTTTGTTCCCCTTTTATGTTAATTTTTTGAAGTTTTTTGTGGTGTTTTCCTATTGGTTGGATGACCCATTGGCTTGCCATTTCTTTCTGTTGTGGGATGAACCTGTATGTGGTTATGGCTATTCTTGGCTATGTTGCTATTTCTCGATTCTCTATCATCGGGTGGGCCTTGATGGTTACAACTGTTGGTTGGTGGATATACAAAATTTTTGGTTCTTTACCTTTGGTCTTTGTTTAGTTTGTGTGGCTTTGATGGTGGCTATTTCTTGGCTATTGTCCTGTTTGGTTGGTTTCTTTACTCTGGTTTGGCTGGATGTTTTTCTGGTTAGTTTCTAATTTAATCTTGATGATAGATATTAGAACTTGGCTAACTCTTGGCTATTGGCTATTTTGTTTAATCGAGGTAAGTTGGCTATGATGTCTGGGATGTTTCCCCTATTATTCTTTTGGCTGGTAGAACCATATGTGATTGCAACCCTTCTTCTAAAGTTTAGATGCTCACATATCCAATTGCCCCTTGAGGTGAATGTGACCAGCCTTTTATCTAAGATTTTTATGATTTTGTTCCTTTTGTGTACTTAGATTATCTTTATTTCTAGATGCTTGTCTCTATCTTAAGTTCTTTGCAAGTTTATGGCAGATTTTAGGGTTGTAGGTGGTTTGTGCATCTCACAGAAGATTTTGGGATATAGATGGCTTTGGCCACCCTTCTTGGAATTTTGTGCTATTTCTTTCTTAGTTTTTGTCTTTTTATTCTTTTGCTTTGGTTTTCTTGTAATAAGTAGGGGATTTACCTCTTTAGGCAAATTATAGCTCTTTGAGCAATATTTTAGAGATTTATCCCCTTTAAGGACCTTTTATCTCTTTCTTTTTGGCAATAAAATTCTCCTACTTTTGATTTTTCTATTTTAAAAAAAAACCCTAAGAATGCGAACACTGAGAAACATCACCAACCGTGGTCATCTAGATCCGGCAAGGAAATGAAGGTGGAGGGGGTTATTATCGCAGTGGTTGTAGGGGATCTGGAGGTGGTGGTCAGAGCATTGGTGGTTATGGAAAAGGAGACATGATATACTGGTGGTGGTGAATGGACAGATTGGGGATATGATGGTAGATCCTGCTACTCAAGAGTGTGGGGTGATTTTGATGGGAATTGAAGAAATTGAAAAATGTCTGATTCGATCTGCTGCTTATGAAATTGTCTTTACAGTATAGACAGTTTTAGTTATCTAGGGTTTTTCATTTGCTCATCATTCTCTATCTATGCCATCCCTTGTGTCTAAGAAAACTGTGTTACTTGGTTGATGAATTTGAAAAGAAGAAATGTTGAATCTGAATTTGTTCTCAGTTAAAAAAAAAAATCAAAAACCCTAAACCCTAAACTAAAACATGAACCTTAAACCAAAAACATAAACCTTAAACCCTAAACCCTAAAAACCCTAAACCCTAAACCCTAAACCCCAAACCAAAAATCCTAAAATGCTAAACCCTAAACCCCAAACTCTAAACCCTAAACCTTAAACACCTAAAAACCTAAACCTAAATAAAATAAAACCTAAAAATAAAATAAATAAAAAAACCTAAACCAAAATAAAATAAAAAAATAAAATAAAATATAAACATAAACTAAAAATTAAACCTAAACCTAAACCTAAACCTAGACCTAAACCTAAACATAAAATAAAATAAAAAATAAAAACTAAACTAAAATAAAATAAATAAAAACCTAAACTAAACAAAAAAAATAAAAAACCTAAATAAAATAAAAACTAAACCTAAAATAAAAATAAAATAAACTTATAATAAAATAAAATAAAAACTAAATATAAACCTAAACCTAAAAAATAAACATAAAAATAAAACATAAAATTAAATGAAAACTAAAACTTAAATCATAAACTTAATAAAAAAACCTAAACCTAAAAATAAAAAATAAAACCTAAACCTAAAAAATAAATTAAAAATAAAACTAAATTAAAAAATAAATCTAAACCTACACCTAAACATAAAAAATAAACTAAATTAAAAAACCTAAACTAAATAAAAAAACTAAACTAAATAAAATAAAAATAAAAATAAACCTAAATAAAAAATAAAATAAACTAAAATAAATAAAAAATAAACTAAATAAACCTAAACTTACCATTTTACTTAATTTTAAAAATAATAATAAAAATAATAAAATTGATAAAAAAACCCTAACCCTAACCCTAAATGCTAAACCCTAAACATACAACCCTAAAACCTTAAACCTTAAACCCTAAAACCTAAATCGTAAAACCTAAATCCTAAAACCTTAAACCCTTAAACTTTATTTTTTAAAAAAAATCTTAAACCTAAACCTTAAACTCTAAACCCTTAACCTTAAACTAAAACCTAAACCCTAAGCCCTAAATCCTAAAAACCCTAAACCCTAAACACTAAACCCTAAACCCTAAATACTAAACCCTAAAACCATAAACCATAAACCGTAAACCCAAAACCCTAAAACCTAAACCTAAATAAGAAAATAAAATAAAATAAAATAAAAACCTAAACTAAAACTTAAACCTAAACCTAAAAATAAAATAAAATAGAAAATAAAACTAAACTAAAATAAAATAAATAAAAACCTAAACAAAACAAAAATAAAATAAAATATACCTAAAATAAAAACTTATATAAAATAAAACTAAACCTAAAATAAGAATAAAATAAACCTATGATAAAATAAAAGAAAAACTAAATAAAAACCTAAACCTAAGCAATAAACCAAAAATATGTACAAAAAAGAATTAAATAATAACACCTAAACCATAAACTAAAAAAGCCTTAAACCTAATGTAAAAATAAAATAAACAAAATAAAATAAACCTAAACCTAAACTAAAATAAGTTAAACAAAATTAAAAAAAAAACCTAAATCTAAACCTAAACCTAAAATAAACTAAACCTAAACCTAAACCTAAACAAAATAAAATAAAATTAGCTAAAAATAAACATAAGCCTAAACTTAGAATAAAAACCTAAAAAAAAACCTAAAATAATAACTTAAAACCAAAACCTAGAAAAATAACAAATAAAACCTAAACTTTAAAAATAAAATAAAAATAAAACAAAACTAAAACATAAACCTAAACCTAAACCTAAACCTAATAAATAAACTAAAATAAAAAAAACCTAAACTAAAATAAATAAACGTAATATAAATAAACTAAATTAAATAAAAATAAAAGTAATCCTAAATAAAAATAAAAAACAAAATAAACTTAAATAAAAAAAATAAACTAAATAAACATAAACATACTAATTTACTATTTTTTAAATAAAAAACCCTAAACCTAAACTTTAAACCATAAAACCTAAATGCCCTAAACCCTTAATCCTAAACACTAAACCCTAAACTCTAATCCCTAAACCCTAAACCTACATTGCTAAACCCTAAATCCAAAACCCTAAAACTACAACCCTAAGCCCTAAACCCTAAACCATAAACCAAAAACCCCAAGAAACCCAAAACCTTATGCCCGAAACCTTAAAACCTTAAACCCTAAACCCTAAAAAACCATAAACCGTAAACCGTAAACCCTAAACCTTAAACCAACTAAACTTAAACCCCTAGAATTTTAAACTTAAACCCTAAACCCTAAACCTAAACTAAACTTAAACTATACAATTCTAAACCTAAACAACCCAAACACTAAAACTTAAACTTAATCCCTAAACCTAAATTGTGAAACTAAACCTAAACCTTACACCTAAACCTTAAGCCCTAAACCCTAAATCCTAAAGCCTAAACCCTAAACCGTAAAACCCTGAACCCTAAACCCTAAACCCTAAACTATAAAAATGGTAAATCATAAACCCTAAACCCTAAACCCTAAACCCTAGACCCTAAACCCTAAACCCTAACCTTAAACCTTAAACCTTAAACCCAAAACTCTAAACCTAAACCTAAAGTAAAAATTAAAAAAGAAGCCTAAACCCTAAAACCTAATAAACCTAAACCTAAACCTAGACAAAAAAACCTAGACAAAAATAAAATATATAAAATAAAACAAAAACCTAAACTAAAACCTATACCTAAACCTAAAAAATAAATAAATAAAACATAAAAATAGAACTAAAATAAAATAAACAAAAACTTATATAAAATAAAAATAAAATAAACCTAAAATAAAATAAAATAAAATAAAATAAAAACTAAATAAACACCTAAACCTAAAAATAAAACATAAAAATTAATAAAAAATAATACCTAAACCCTAAACTAAAAAGGAACATCAACATAAAATAAAAATAAAATAAACCTAAACCTAAACTAAATTAAACTAAACTAAAATAAATAAAACCTAAACCTAAAATAAACTAAACCTAAACCTAAACCTAAACTAAATAGAATAAAATAAAAGAAAAATTAACCTAAACTTAAAGTAAAAAAATAAAAACTAAAAATAAACCTAAAATAAAAATCAAGAATCTCAACTTTAAAAATAAAATAAAAACCTAAACATAAACTTAAAAATAAAAAATAAATCCTAAACCTAAAAAAATAAAATAAAAATAAAAATAAATTATATAATAAAGCTAAACCTAATAAATAAATTAAAAAAAATCTTAACTAAAATAAATAGACCTAAAATAAATAAATTAAACTAAATAAAAATAAAATTGAACCTAAATTTAAATAAAAAATAAAATAAACAAAAATAAACAAAAAATAAACTTAATAAACCAAACAAACCTAAACCTACCGATTTACCTAATTTAAAAAAATAAAAATAAATTAACAAATTAACAAAACCCTAAACCCTAAACCCTAAATTCTAAACCCAAAACCCTAAACCTCAAACCCTAAACCCTAAACCCGAAACCCAAACCCTAAACCCTAAACCCTAAAGCCCAAATCTCAAAATCCTAAACTCTAAACTTACCCTAAACCCTAAGCTAACCCTAAACCCTAAACCCTAAACCCTAAACCCTAAAAACCATAAACCCTAAAGCCTAAACGCTAAACCCTAAACCCTAAACCCTAAAAATTCTATGCCTAAACACTAAACCTTAAACCATAAACCCTAAGCCCTAAACCCTAACCTAAACTCTAAACTCTAAAACCCTAAACCCTGAACCCAAAACCCTAAACCCTAAACCCTAAGCCCTAAACCCTAACACTAAACCTTAAACCCTGAACCCTAAACCTAAACCTAAAGAAACTAATATAAAATAAATCTAAACCTAAAACCTAATAAACCTAAACCTAAACCTAAACTCTAATAATGGGAAGAACCATAACATTAGCATAAACTAGGCAAATACGGTGAAATAAATTTTCAATGGTGGTGGGAGATTTGGAGGTGCTAGTGGATATGAACATGGTGGTGGAGTAGTGGTTATGGAGGAGAGAGAAAGAGGTTACATCCATGCTGGTCATGGAGGGATAAGGATAATGGTGGATCTGTTCGAGAGGTGGTGGTTTTGATAACTGAAATCAAGATAAAACGACCTACTACTTATGAATGTGATACAAGAGAGATAGTTCTAGTTATTTATGGGTTTTTGATTTGCTCAATGTGTGCTCATTTTTTATCTATATCATCGCTTATGCCTTAGAAAACTTAGTGCACTGCTCTGGTTAAATCAAAAAGAATAAATGTTAAAAAAATATCCTTAAACCCTAAACCCTAAACTAAAACCTAAACCTTAAACCTTAAACCTAAACCCTAAACCCTAAACCTAAAAACCATAAACCATAAATACTAAACCCTAAACCGTAAATCCTAAACCCTAAAGCTTAAAATTCTAAACTATAAACCCTAAACCTAAACTAAACCCTAAAACCCTAAACTATAAACCTAAACTTAAACCTAAACCCTAAACTCTAAACCCTAAACCCTAAACCCTAAACCTAAACCCTAAACTATAAACTAAACCTAAAACCCTAAACCCCAAACCCTAAACCCTAAACCTAAACTTAAACTCTAAGTTCTAAACCTAAAACTAAATCCTAAAGTTTAAAACCATAACTCCTAAACTATAAACTAACCTAAAACCTAAACCTAAACCCTTAACTTAAACGTAAAACTAAACCCTAAACCTAAACCTAAACCTAAACCTAAACCTAACCCAAAACTTAAACCCTAAACCTTAACCTAAACCCTAAACTATAAACCTTAAACATAAACCTAAACCTAAACCGTAAACCTAAAATGAAAACATAAAACCTAAACCTAAAAAAATAAAATAAAAACTTGAACCTAAACTTAGAAATAAAAAATAAAACATAAACCTAAAAAATAAAATAAAAATAAAACTAAACTAAAAAAATAAACTAAACCTAAACCTAAACCTTAAAATAAACAAAAATAAAAACCTAAACTAAAATAAATAAGCCTAGAATAAATAAACTAAACTAGATAAAAATAAAAATGAACCTGAATAAAAAAATAAAATAAATTAAAATAAATAAAAAATAAACAAAATGAACCTAAACCCACTCATTCACTTAATTTAGAAAAAAATTTAACAAAATTAATAAAGAAAATCTAAACCCTAAACCCTAAAACCCTAAACCCTAAACTAAACCTAAAACCCTACTAAACCTAAAACCTAAAACCTAAACCCTAAATCTTAAACCCTAAACCCTAAACCCTAAATAACCCCATGCCCTAAAACCCTAAACCCTAACCCTAAACTAAAACCCTAAACCCTAAACACTTAACATTAAACCCTAAACCCTAAACCCTAAACCCTAAACCATAAAACCTAAACTAATCCTAAATCATAAGTTATCCCTAAACTCTAAACCCTAAACCTTGAAAACCCTATATCCTAAAATATAAACACTAAACCCTAAACCCTGAAGCCTAATCCCTAAACCCTAACCCTAAACCCTAAACCCTAAACCTTAAACCCTAACCTTATTGGAGGTTCTAGTGGATATGGAGGTGGTGGTTACGGAGGTGGGAGGAGCGATGAAGGTTACAGACATGGTAGTGGTGGAGGGATATATATATGATGGTGATCTACTTAAGAAAGGGTGGTTATGGGAACTATAAAGAATGACCATAATGTCGCTAAGAACTGTCTTTCCAATATAGACGGTTTTAGTTATCTAAGGTTTTTGATTTTCTCTATGCGTGCTCATCTTTTATCTATGTCATCCCTTGTATCTTAGAAAACTAGGTCTGTTACTACATTGATGAAATTGAAAAGAAGAAATATTGAATTTGAATGTATTCTCATTTCAAAAAAAAAAAACCTTAAACCTTAAACCCTAAACCACAAACTAAAACCTAAACCCTAAACCTTAAACCATAAAAATCCTAAAAACCCTAAAACCCTAAACCCAAAACCCTAATCCCTAAACCCTAAACCATAAACTAACCTAAACACTAAACCCTAAACTAACCTAAACCCTAAACCCTAAACCCTAAACTAACTTAAACTCTAAACCCTAAATCTTAAACCTAAACCCTAAACCCAAAACTTAAAACCTAAACCCTAAAACCTAAAACCGTAAATCTAAAAACTCTAAACCGTAAAAACCCTAAACCCTAAAACCCTAAACCCTAAACCCTACAACCATAATCCCTAAACCCTAAACTCCAAACTCTAAACTATAATTTAAACTAAACTTTAAACCTAAACTATAAACCTAAAACCCTAAAACTTTAAATAAACTAAACCTAAACACTAAAACCCTAAACCCTAAACCCTAAAACCTACAACCCTAAATCCTAAACTTGAAAACCTAAACCCTAAACTCTAAACTATAAACCTACAATCCTAAACCCTCAACACTAAACCTCCAACCCTGAAACCTAAACCCTAAATCTAAAAACCCATAAACCTTAAATCGCAAACACTAAACCCTAAACTCTAAACCCTAACCCCTAAAGCCTAAACTATAAACCCTAAATCCTAAACCTAAATCTAACCTCAACACTAAACCTAATCTAAACTAAAATATTAAACTATAAACCTAAACTAAACAAAACTTTAAATCCTAAACCCTAAACTTAAACTAGCCCTATACAATAAATAATAAACACTAAAGTCTAAAACCCTAAACCCTAAACCCTACAACCCTAAACCCTAAACCCTAAACCCTAAACCTTAAATACAAATCGTAACCCTAAAACCAAAACTCTAAACCCTAAACCCTAAAACTTAAACCTTAAAACCTAAACCCTAAACCTTAAACCTAAAACCTAAAACTATAGTAAACCTAAACTAAACCATAAACCCTAAGCCCTAAATCCTAAATTCTAAAACCCTAAATCGTAAACCCTAAACTAATCGTAAACCCTAAGCTAACCCTAAACCCTAAAGCCTAAACACTAAACCTTAAACCCTAAACCCTAAATCCTAAACCTTAAATCTTAACCCTAAACCCTAAACACTAAAACCTTAAATAATAAAACCTTAAACCCTAAAACCTTAAACATTAAAACCAAAACCTTAAACCTAAAACATAAACCCTAATCCCTAAATCCTAAACCTTAAACCATAAACTTAAACATAAAGTAACAAAACAATAAAGCTAAACCCTAAAAGCTAATAAACCTAAACCTAAACCCTAAGAATGGCCAGAACCTTGATGACATGAACATCACCCATCAACTAGGTCAATCTAGATTTGGCCATGGAGGCTAAGGTAGAGGCAACAATTATCAGTGGTGGTGGGAATCTGGACGTTCTAATGGATATGGAGGTGGCAGTTATGGAGGCAAGATGAGCAATGGAGGTTATAGCCGTGGTGGTGGCAGAGAGATCGTGGATATGATGATCCCCGCTACTAGATAGGCGAGGGTAGTTCAGATGGGAACTAGAGAATCTGAAGAACAGATGATCTGATCCACTACTTATGAAATTTTGACTTTATAATGGGGACGGTTCTAGTTATCTAGGGTTTTTCATTTGCTCTATGCTTGCTCATTTTTTATCTATATCATCACTTGTCTTTTACAAAACTTAGTGTGCTACTTTCTTGATGAAATAAAAAAAAAGAAATGTTGAATCTGAATTTGTCCTCTGTTAAAAAAAACCCTAAACCGTAAACTAAAATATAAACCCTAAACACTAAACTCTAAAAACCCTAAACCTTATACTAAAAAAAACCCTAAACCCTAAACCTGAACCCCTAAACCCTAAACCTTAAACCCTAAACCATAAACTCTAAATCCTAAAGCTATAACCCTAAACCCTAAACCATTAACACCAAACCCTTAACTCTAAACCCTAAACCCTAAAAATATAAAATCTTAACCTAAATAAAATAAAACTTAAAAATAAAATAAACCCTAAACACTAAACCTAAATAAAATAAAATAAAGTAAAATAAAATGATAAACTCAACTAAAACCTAAACATAAACCTAAAAATAAAATAACACAAACTAATAAAAATAAACTAAAATAAAATAAATAAAAACTTAAACTAAACTAAAAATTAAAATAAACCTAAGAATAAAAAGCCTAAATAGAATAAAACCTAAATGTAAAACAAAATAAAATAAACTTAAAATAAAATAAAATAAAATAAAAACTAAATAAAAACCTAAATTTAAAAAATAAATGTTAATCTAAAACCAAAAAATAAATAAAAAATAAAACCTAAACCCTAAATTTAAAAAATACTTAAACCTAAAATAAAAATAAAATAAACCTAAATCGTAACTAAAATAAATAAAACATAAACCTAAACCTAAAATAAACTAAACCTAAACCTAAACCTAAACTAAATAAAATATATTAAACTAAAAATAAACTAAACTAAATTTAAACCTAAATTAAAATATAAAACATAAAAATAACCTAATATAAAAAACTAAAACCTAAACCAAAAAAATTAAATAAAAACTGAAACCCTAAACCCTAAACCCAAAATCCTAAAACTTAAAACCAAAACTAAACCTTAAACCCCAAATGCTAAACCATAAACCATAAACCCACAACTAGCCTAAACCCTAAAAGTTTAAAAACCTAAACCTAAATTAAATAAAATATAAAAATAAAATAAACCCTAAACCCTAAACTTAAATAAAATATAAAAATAAAATAAAATAAAATAAAGTAAAATAAAATGATAAACTCAACTAAAACCTAAACATAAACCTAAAAATAAATAACACAAACTAATAAAAATAAACTAAAATAAAATAAATAAAAACTTAAACTAAACTAAAAATTAAAATAAACCTAAGAATAAAAAACCTAAATAAAATAAAAACCAAATATAAAATGGAAATAAAATAAACATAAAATAAAATAAAATAAAATAAAAACTAAATAAAAACCTAAATTTAAAAAATAAATGTTAATCTAAAACCAAAAAATAAATAAAAATAAACCTAAACCCTAAATTTAAAATACTTAAACCTAAAATAAAATAAAATAAACCTAAACTAACTAAAATAAATAAAACATAAACCTAAACCTAAAATAAACTAAACCTAAACCTAAACCTAAACTAAATAAAATATATTAAACTAAAATAAACTAAACTTAAATTTAAACCTAAATTAAAATATAAACATAAAAAAATAACCTAATATAAAACTAAAACCTAAACCAAAAAAATTAAATAAAAAAAAAAAACCCTAAACCCTAAACCCAAAAATCCTAAAACTTAAACCCAAAACTCTAAACCTTAAACCCCAAATAAAAACCATAAACCATAAACCCAAACTAAACTAAACCTAAAAGTTTAAAAAATAAACCTAAATTAAATAAAATATAAAAATAAAATAAACCCTAAACCCTAAATTTAAATAAAATATAAAAATAAAATAAAATAAAATAAAATAAAAACCTAAACTAAAACTTAAACCTAAGCCTAAAAATAAAATAAGATAAACTAATAAAAATAAATTTAAAAAAAACATAAACTATACTAAAAAATAAAATAATCCTTCGAATACAAAGCTAAAATAAAATAAAACAAAACGTATAATAAAAATAAAAGAAACCTAAAATAAAATAAAATAAAAACTAAATTTAAAAATAAACATAAAAAATAAACCTTAAAATAAAACCTAAAAGAAAATAAAAAATAAAACATAAACCTTAAACTAAAAAAAAGCATAAACCTAAAATAAAAATAAAATAAAACTAAACCTAAACTGAAATAAACTAATCTAAAATAAATAAAACATGAATATAAAATAAACTAAACCTAAACCTAAACCTAAACTAAATAAAATAAAATAAACTAAAAATAAACCTAAACCAAAAGTAAAAAGTAAAAACTAGAAATAAACCTAAAATAAAAACCAAAAACCTGAACTTAAAAAATAAAATAAAAACCTAAACCTAAACCTAAAAAAATAAAAAATAAACCTAAACCTAAAAAAACAATATAAAAATATTAATAAACTATGAAATAAACCTAAACCTAAACCTAAAAAAAATAAACTAATTAAAAAAATCTAAACTAAAATAAAAATACCTAAAATAAATAACTAAACTAAATAAAAATAAAATTTTACCTAAATATAAATAAAAAATAAAATAAACTAAAATAAATAGAAAATAAACTTAATGAACTAAAGAAACCTAAACCTACTAGTTTACGTAGTTTAAAAAAATATAAATAAATAAATAAAAACCCTAAACCTTAAAATCCTTAAACTCTAAATTCTAAATCATAAACCCTAAACCATAAACCTTAAACCATAATTCCTAAACCATAAACCCTAAATCCTAAACCCTAAACCTACAACCCTAAAGACTAAACCTTAAACCCTAAACCCTAAAATACTAAACCCAAACCCTAAACCTTAACTTAAACCTAAACCCTAAACCTAAATCTAAACCCTAAACCATAAACCCTAAACCTAAACCTAAACTTAAACCTAAACTTAAACATAAACCTAAACCTAAACCCTAAACCTAAACCTAAGCCTAAACTAAACCCTAAACCTAAAATACAAACCTAAAACCTAGACCTAAAAAAAATAAAATAAAAACCTAAACATAAACCTAAAAATAAAAAATAAAGCCTTAACCTAAAAAATAAAATAAAATTAAAATTAAACTAAAAAATAAACCTAAACCTAAAGCTAAACCTTAAAAATAAACAAAAATAAAAAACCTGATCTAAATAAATAAACCTAAAATAAATAAACTAAACTAGATAAAAATAAAAATGAACCTAAATAAAAATAAAATAATAAAATAAACTAAAATTAATAAAAAATAAACTATATAAACAAAATAAATATAAACCTACTCATTTACTTAATTAAAAATTTTAAAAAAATTAATAAAAAAGCCCTAAACCCTAAATCTTAAACCCTAAACCATAAAAATCTTAAATCCTAAACCCTAAACCCTAAACCTTAAACTGTAAACCCTAAAGCCTAAAAAAATCCAAGCCCTAAAACCTTAAACTCTAAACCCTAAATCCAATCCCTAAACCCAAAACTCTAAACATTAAACCCTAAACCCAAAACCTTAAAACCCTAAACCTAAAACCCTAAAACCCTAAAACTTAAATTAACCCTAAATCGTAGCTATCCCTAAACCACCCTAAACCCTAAAAACCCTAAACCTTAAAGCCCAAACACTAAACCCCAAACCCGAAAGCCTAAACCCTAAACCATATCCTTAAACCTTAAACCCTAACCTTACTGGAGGTGTTGGTGGATCTAGAGGTGCTGGTGGATAAGGAGGTGGTGGTTATGGTGGTGGGAGGAGTGACAGAGGTTACAACCATGGTGGTGGTGGAGAGATAGATCTGGGATATGATGGCAGATCCTACTACTCGAAAGGAAAGGGTGGTTCTGATGGGAACTAGAGTAAATAAAGAATGGTCGATCTAATCTCCTACTTAAGGAACTGTGTCTTTATAGTAAAGATGGTTCTAGTTATCTAGGGCATTTGATTTGCTCTATGGGTGCTCATTTTTTATCTATGTCAATGGTTTTAACTTAGAAAGCTTGCTACTTGGTTGATTAATTAAAAAAAGAAGAAATGTTGAATTTGAATTTGTTCACTATTAAAAAAAACATAAGTCTTAAACCCTAAATCCCAAACTGAAACCTAAACCCTAAACCTGCCTAAAACCTTAAACCTTAAACCTAAACCCTAAACCCTAAACCCTAACCTAACCTAAACCTGAAACCATAAACCTTAAACTAACCTAAACCTCTAAATAAACTATAAACTTAAAACCCTAATCTAAAACCTTAAATCAGAAACTATAAACTCTAAACTAAATTCTAAACCTAAAATTAAACCCTAAAATAAACTTAAACCTAAACCTAAACTCTAAATCAAACTTTAAACTTAAACTTAAACTCTAAACCTAAACTATAAACCAAACTATAAACCTTAAACCCTAAACCTAAACCCTAAACCCTATAAACTTAAATCTTAAATACTAAACTAAACCTCCTAAACTCCTAAACTATCACCACAACTAAACCCTAAACTCCTAAACCTAAATTCTAAAACTATAAATTTTAAATCGTAAACATTAAACCCTAAACCCTAAACCCTAAACCCTAAACTCTAAACCCTAAACTAACCATAAACACTAAACCCTAAATGTTAAACCCTAAACACTAAATAAACCTAAACCCAAAACCCTAAACCCTAAACCTTAAACTAACCTTAAACCATAAACACTAAACCCTAAACACTAAAACCATAAACTTTAAACCCTAAACCTCAAACCCTACAACCTTGAACCCTAAACACTAAACACTACAACCCTAAACCCTAAACCCTAAACCCTAATGGTAACCTTAAAACATAAACTCTAAACCCTAAACCAGAAGCCGTAAACCATAAACCCTAAACCATAAATAACCTTAAACCCTAAAACCCTAAAACCCTAAAGCCTAAACACTAAAGCCAAGACCTAAACCCTAAGCACTAAACCCTGAATTGTAAAAACCTAAATCCTAAACCCTAAACCCTAAACTAATTGTAAACACTAAGCCAACCCTAAACCTTAAAGCCTAAACACAAAACCTTAAACCTAAACCCTAAACCTTAAACCTTAATACTAAACCCTAATCACTAAAGCCTTAAAACCTAAAACCTTACTCTAAAACCCTAAACACTAAACACTAAACCTTAAGCCCTAAACCTTAATCCCTAAACCCTAAACACTAAAACTTAAACTTTAACCTAAATGTAATAAAAAATAAAGATAAATCCTAAAAAGAAAATAAACCTACACCTAAACTTAAATCATAAGAATTGGCAGAACCTTGATGGCAGGAACATCACCGCCAACCAAGCTCAGTCTAGATTGGACCATGGATGCTAAGGAGAAGGTGGCGGTTATCATAGTGGTGGTGGGGGATCTAGAGTTTCTAGTGGATATAGAGCTGGCAATTATGGAGGCGGGATGAGCAATGGAGGTTATAGCCATGGTGGTGGTGGATCCCGCTACTTGAGAGGCAGGGGTAGTTCTGATGGGAACTGGAGAATCTAAAGAATGGACAAATCGATCTACTACTTATGGAATTGTGTCTTTACAATGGGAATAATTTTAGTTATCTAGGCTATTTCATTTGCACTATGCATGCTAATTTTTTATCTTTATCATCGCTTGTGTCTTACAAAACTTGGTGTTTGATGAAATCTAAAAAAGGAAATGTTTAATATGATTTTATTCCTAATTAAGAAAAAGCATAAAATCTAAATCCTAAACCCTAAACCATAAACTAAAACATAAACCCTAAACCTAAAACCTAAACCCTAAACCCTAAATCTTATACTTAAAAAAATAAAAAACCCTAAACCTGAAACCCTAAACCTGAAACACTAAACCCTAAAATCCTAAACCCTAAACCCTAAATCCTAAAACTTACAACCATAAACCCTAAACCCTAATGCCCAAACCCTAAACCCTAAACCCTAATCCCTAAACTAACCCTAAACAGTAAACCTTAAATACTAAAAACCTAAAAACCTAAACCTAAACAAAATAAAACCTAAAAATAAAATAAACCCTAAACACTAAACCTACCTAAAATAAATAAAATAAAATAAAATGAAAACCTTAACTAAAACCTAAACCTAAACCTAAAAATAAAATTAAATAAACTAATAAAAATAAACAAAAATAAAATAAATAAAATCTTAAACTCCAAAATTAAATAAACTTAAGAATAAAAAACCTAAATCCAATAAAAACTAAACGTAAAATGAAATTAAAATAAACCTAAAGTAAAATAAAATAAAAACTAAATAAAAACCTAAAACTAAATGTTAATCTAAAACTTAAATATAAAAAAATAAAACCTAAATCCAAATTTAAAAAAAAAGACTTAAACCTATAATTAAATTAAATAAACCTAAACCAAAACTAAAATAAATGTAACCTAAACCTAAAATAAAATAAATCTAAACCTAAACATAAACTAAATAAAATAAATTAAACTATAAATAAACTAAACTTAAACTTGAACCTAAACTAAAAAAATAAAAACTAAAAATAAACCTAAAATAAAAAACTTAAAGCCAAAAAATAACATAAAAATTGAAACCTAAATCTAAAAATAAAAAATAAAACCTAAACTTAAAACAAAAAATAAAAATAAAATTAATCTAAAATAAATTAACCTAATATAAACAAACTAATCTAAATAAAAATAAGAAAAAACCTTAATAAATTTAAAAAATTAAATAAACTAAAATAATTAAAAAATAAACTAAATAAACCTAAACCTATCGGCTTACTTCATTTAAGAAAAAAATAAAATAAAATAAAAACTCCTAATCCCTAAACTATAAACCCTAAACCCTAAAAACCTTAAATCCTAAATCCTAACCTAAAACCCTAAACCCTAAACCTTAAATCCTAAACCCTAAACCCTAAACATATAACCCTAAACCCTTAACCCTAGACCCTTAACTCACTAAATCCTAAACTTTAAACCCTAAACAACCATAAACCTTAAACCCTAAAGACTAAACCCTAACCCCTAAACCCCAAACCATAAACCTTAAACACTAAACTAACCCTGAACCCTAAAACCAAATCCTTAAACCATAAACTCCGAACCTTAAACCCTAAACCTTAAACCAAAAACTAACTTAAACCATAAACCATAAACTAACCCTAACCCCTAAACCCTAAACCTAAACCCTAATAACTTAAATAAAAACCTTAAACTCCTAAACCTAAAACCTAAACCTAAACCTAAACCCTAAACCTTCAACATAAACCTAAACCCTAAACCTAAACTATAAACCCTAAACTATAAACTCTAAACCTAAACTAAAACTTAAACCTTAATCCTAACTCTAAACCCTAAAACATAAACCTAAACCTAAACCCAAACTCTAAACCCTAAACTTAAACCTAAACACCAAACCCTAAACAAATCTTAAACCCTAAAACCTAAAAACTAAGCTCTAACCCTAAACCTTAAAATCCTAAGCACTAAACTTTAAATCCTAAACCCTAAACCCTAAACCCTAACACTAAACCCTAAACCCTAAACCCTAAAACCCTAAACCCTAAAAGATAAAACCCAAAACCCTAAACCCTAAACCATAACCATTAATTGCTAAACCCTAACCCAAAACCTAAACCTAAAGTAACTAAATAAAGAAAAATAAACCTAAACTCTAAAAGCTAATAAAATTAAACCTAAAGCTAAACCCTAAGAATGGGCAGAACCTTGATGGTAGGAACATCACCGTTAAGCAGGCTTAGGTTAGATCTAATCATGGAGGCGAAGGCGAAGGTATCGATTATCATAGTGGTGGTGGGGGATCTGGAGGTGCTGGTGGATATGGTGGTGGCATTTATGGAGGAGGGAGGAGCGATGAAGATTACAACCGTGGTGGTGGTGGTGGTGGAGGGAGAGATCAGGGATATGATGGTAGTTCTTTCTACTCGAGAGGCCAAGGTGGTTCTGATGGAACTGGAGCAATTTAAGAATGATCGATCTTATCTACTGCTTATGGAACTGTGTATTTACAATAGAGACAATCCTAGTTATCTAAGATTTTTGATTTGCTCTATGCGTGCTAATTTTTTTATCTGTGTTATCCCTTGCATCTTAGAAAACTTGGCGTGCTACTAAACCCTAAACCCTGAATTCTAAAACCTATAACCATAAACCCTAAATCCTAAACCCCAAACCCCTAAACCCTAAACCTAAACCCTAAACTAACCCTAAACCCTAACCACTAAAACCTAAAAACCCAAACCTAAACTAAATAAAACCAAAAAATAAAGAAACTCTAAACCCTAAACCTAAATAAAATATAAAAATAAATTAAAATAAAACCTAGACTAAAACTTAAACCTAAACCTAAAAATAAAATAAAATAAACTAAAATAAAATAAATAAAAACTTAAACTATACTAAAAAATTAAATACACCTAAGAATAAAAAACCAAAATAAAATAAAACTAAATGTATGATAAAAATAAAATAAACCTAAAGTAAAATAAAATAAAACTAAATATAAACTAAATAAAACCTTAAAATAAAACTAAATATAAATAAAAAATAAAACCTAAACCTAAACTAAAAAAAAAACTAAACCTAAAATAAAAACAAAATAAATCTAAACCTAAACAAAAATAAACTAAACTAAAATAAAGAAAATCTAAACTGAAACTAAATGAAATAAATTAAATGAAAAATAAACTAAACCTAAACCTAAACATGTACCTAAACTAAAAAATAAAACCTAAAAATAAACCTAAAAAAAGCCTAAAACCTAAACCTAAAAAAATAAAATAAAAATGGGAACTTAAAGGTCAAAAGAAAAAAATAAAACCTAAACCTAAAAAATTAAATAAAAATAAAAGTAAAATAAATAAATAAACCTAATATAAATAGACAAAACTTAATAAAAATAAAAGAATCTAAATAAAAGAAATAAAAAAAATACTAAAATAAATATAAAATAAACTAAATAAACTAAATAAACCTAAACCTACCACCTTACCTAATTTAAGAAAAAATCAATATAAAAAAACCCTAAACCCTCAACCCTAAAACTGCAACCCTAAACACTAAACCCTAAACCCTAAAAAACCATAAACCTTAAACCCTAAACCCTAAATACTAAACCCTAACCCCTAAACTTTAAACCCTAAACTAACTGTAAACCTTAAACCCTAATCCCTAAACCCTAAACTATAAACCTTAAACCCTAAACCCTAAACCCTAAAATCCTAAACTATAAACCCTAATCTGTAAACCATACAACCCTAAACACTAGACCTTAAACTCTAAGCCCAAAAACTTAAACCCTAAATCCTAAACCTTAAACCCTAAATGATAAACAACCCTAAACTCTAAAATCCTAAACCCTAAACCATAAATGCAAACCCTAAACACTAAAGCCTAAACTTTAACACTAATACCTAAAACCCTATATCTTAAATCCTAAATGATAAACTAACCCGAAACCCTAAGCTAACCCTCAACCTTAACTCTAAGTACTAAACGATAAAACCCTAAACTCTAAAAACCATAACCCTAAACCATTAACCTGGAACACTAAACCCTAAACCCTAATCCCTAAACCCTAACCTTAAACCCAAAACATAAACCAAAAGTAACTAAATAAATAAAAAAATAAAATAAACTAAAAATTAAATAAACTCCTAAACCTAAAAAGTAAACATTAATCTAAAACATAAAAATAAATGAAAAATAAAACCTATACTCTAAACTTCAAAAAAAGACTTAAACCTAAAATAAATATAAAATAAACCTAAACCTAAACTAAAATAAATAAAACCTAAACATCAACCTAAAATAAACTAAACCTAAACTTAAACATAAAGTAAATAAAATAAATTAAGCTATAAATAAATTAAACTTAAACCTAAACCTAAACTAAAAATTAAAACATAAAAATAAACCTAAAATAAAAACTTAAAACCTAAACCTAAAAAAATAAAATAAAAATTGAAACCTAAATCTAAAAATAAAAATTAAAACCTACAAAAAAAATAAAATAAAAATAAAAATAAACTAAAATAAATGAACCTAATATAAAAACTAAATAAAATAAAATTATAATTAAACCAAATAAATAAAAAAAATAAAATAAACTAAAATAAATCAAAATTAAACTAAATAAACCTAAACCTATTGGCTTACTTAATTTAAGATAAAAATAAATTAAAAAAAAAACCCTAAACCCTAAACCGTAAATCATAAACCCTAAAAATCTTAAACCATGAATCTAAACCCTAAATAATAAATGCTAAACCCTAAACCCTAAATTGTAAACCCTAAACTTACAACCCTAAATTCTTAATCCTAAACTTGCAACCCTAAACATTAAACCCTAAATCTTAAACCCTAAAAAACCAAAATTTTTAAACCCTAAACCCTAAATCGTAAAGTCTAAACTCTAACCCTAAGACCTGAACCCTAAACTTACAACCCTAAATCCTCAACCCTAAATCTGCAACCCTAAACACTAAACCCTAAACCCTAAAATACCATAAACCTTAAGCCTTAAACCCTAAATACTAAACCCCAACCCCTAAACTTTAAACCCTAAACCTTAAACATTAAACCCTAATCCATAAACCCTAAACCCTAAACCCTAAAAGCCTAAACCATAAACTCTAAACTCTAAACCATACAACCCAAAATACTAGACCCTAAACCCTAAACCCTAAGCCCAAAAACCTAAACCCTAAATCCTAAACCTTAAACCCTAAACTCTAAAATCCGAAACCTTAAACCCTAAATGCAAACCCTAAACACTAAAGCTAAACCCTAAACACTAATACCTAAAACCCTTTATCCAAAATCCTAAACTCTAAACTAACCCTAAACCCTAAGCTAACCCTAAACCTTAACTCTAAGTACTAAATGATAAAACCCTAAACCCTAAAAACCATAACCCTAAACCATTAACCTGAACCCTAAACCCTAAACCATAATCCTTAAACCCTAACCTTAAACCCAAAACATAAACCTAAAGTAACTAAATAAATAAAAAAATAAAATAAAATAAAAACTATAAAATCATAAAATTAAAAAGTAAATGTTAATCTAAAACCTAAAATTAAATAAAAAATAAAACCTAAACTCTAAACTTCAAAAAAGACTTAAACCTAAAATAAAAATAAAATAAACCTAAACCTAAACTAAAATAAATAAAACCTAAACCTCAACCTAAAATAAACTTAACCTAACCCTAAACCTAAAGTAATTAAAATAAATTAAACTAAAAATAAATTAAACCTAAATCTAAACCTAAACTAAAAATTAAAACCTAAAAATAAACCTAAAATAAAAACCTAAAACCTAAACCTAAAAAATAAAATAAAAACTGAAACCTAAATCTAAAAAAAAAAAATTAAAGCCTAAACCTAAAAAATAAAATAAAAATAAAAATAAACTAAAATAAATGAACTTAATATAAATAAACTAAATAATATAAAATTAAAATTAAACATAAATAAATATAAAAATAAAATAAACTAAAATAAATCAAAATTAAACTAAATAAACCTAAACCTACCGCTTACTTCATTTAAGAAAAAAATAAATTAAAAAAACCCCTAAACCCTAAACCCTAAAAACCTTAAACACTCAATCCTAAACCTAAATAATAAACCCTAAACCTTAAACCCTAAATTGTAAACCCTAAACTTACAACCCAAAATTCTTAACCCAAACTTGCAACCCTAAATACTAAACCCTAAATCTTAAACCCTAAAAAATCATAAATTTTAAACCCTAAACCCTAAACCGTAAAGTCTAAACCCTAGCCCCTAAGACCTAAACCCTAAACTCTAAACCCTAAACTAATCCTAAACCCTAATCTCTAAACCCTAAACACTAAACCCTAAACCCTAAACCCTAAACCCTATAACCCTAAACTATAAACCCTACAACTCAAAATCCTAAACCCTAAACCTTAAACACTAAAACCTATAACCCTAAACCCTAAACCCTAAACCTTAAACCCTAAACATTAAACCCTAAAACCTAAACCCTAAACTTAAACCCTAAACCCTAAACCCAAACCCTAAACCCTAAACCCTAAACCATGAACACTAAACTAAAACCCTAAATCGCTAAACTAACACTAAACCTAAGCTAACCCTAAATCCTAAATCGTAAACACTAAACCTTAAACCTTAACCCCTAAACCATAGACCACAACCCTAAACCCTAAACTCTAAAATCGTAAAACCTAAAACCCAAAACCCTAAACCCTAAACCCTAAACCCTAATCACTAAACCCTAACCCTAAACTCTAAACCTAAACCTAAAGTAACTAAATAAATAAATAAATAAACCTTAACTCTAAAAGCTAACAAACTTAAACCTAAATCTAAACCATAAGAATAGGCAGAACCTTGATCATTGGAAAATCACCGTCAACCAGGCTCAGGTTAAATCTGGTCATGGAGGCGAAAGCGGAGGCAGTGTTTATCACAGTGGTAGGGGGATCTAGAGGTACTGGTGGATATGGAGGCTTATGGAGGAGGGATGAGGGATGGAGGTTACAACCAAGGTGGTGGTGGAGAAAGAGATCAAGGATATGATGGCGATCCCGCTACTCGAGAGGCAGGGGTGGTTCTGATGGGAACTAGAGAAACTAAAGATCGACCCATCCGATCTGCGGCTTATGGAACTGTGTCTTTATAGTTAAGATAGTTCTATTTATCTAGGCTTTTTAATTTTCTCTATGCATGCCCATTTTTTATCTATGTCATCGCTAGCATCTTAGAATACTTGGTGTGCTACTTGATTGACAAAATTGAAAATAAGAAATGTTGAATCTAAATTTGTTCTTTGTTAAAAAAACCATTAACTCTAAACCCTAAACCTTAAACCCTAAACTAAAACATAAACCCAATGCCTAAAACCTAAAACCTAAAACCTAAACCCTAAACCATAAACTTTAAAAACCCTAAACCATAAATCCTTAACCCTATACAAAAATAATAATAATAAAACTCCTAAACAGTAAACCCTAAATCCTAAAATCCAACACCCTAAACCCTAAACCATAAATCCCAAACCCTAAATACTAAACCATAAACCCCAAACTAACCATATACCCTAAAAACCTAAAAACCTAAACCTAAACTAAATAAAACTTTCAAATAAAATAAATTCTGAACCCTAAACCTAAATAAAATAAAAATTAAAAATTAAAAAATTTAAAAAAAATTAAAACCTAAACTAAATCCTAAACCAAAACCTAAAATAAATAAACTAATAAAAATAATCTAAAATAAAATAAATAAAAACCTAAACTAAACTAAAAAAATAAAATAAACCTAAGAACAAAAAACTTAAATAAAATAAAACTAAACATATAATAAAAAAAAGAAACCTAAATTAAAATAAAATAAAAATTAACTAAAAAATTAAACATAAAAAATAAACCTTAAAATAAAACCTAAAAACAAATAAAAAATAAAACCTAAACCCTAAACAAAAAAAAAAATACTAAACCTAAATAAAAATAAAATAAACCTAAACCTAAATAAAAATAAACTAAACTAAAATAAATAAAACCTAAATCTAAACCTAAAATAAACTAAACCTAAACCTAAACCTGAACTAAATGAAATAAATTAAATTAAAAATAAACTAAATCTAAACCTAAACTTAAACTAAAAATAAAACCTAAAAATAAACCTAAAAATAAAATAAAAACAAAAACCTAAACCTAAAAATAAAAAATAAAACCTAAATCTAAAAAATAAAAAAAATGAAATTAAACTAAAATAAATAAACTAAACTAAGTAAAAATAAAATAAACCTAAATTAAAATAAAAAATAAAATAATCTAAAATAAATTAAAATAAACTAAATAAACCTAACTACCACAATTTAAGAAAATCAATATAAAAAACCCACAAACCCTAAACCTACAACCCTAAACCTCAACCCACTAAACCCAAACTAAACCCAAACCCAACCAAAAAATAAAAATGACCTAAACCTAGCCCTTAATTACCATAATACTAAACCAAACTAAAAATCCCTAACTCATACTACCCGACCCTAACCAAACTCCATATAACCACAACCAAATAACCTATAACCTGGGCTTTACTGAGCCCTAGGAAACCTAAAAGCCACTTCTGGACTGATAAAGGCCTAACACTAAACCTACTAAAAGGCCTTAAACCTCCACCCAAAACTCTGACCTCCCTTAAACCTAAATCCTCTCTAAACCCAGGCCACCTACTCTAAACTAAACCTTAAATCAAACCTCTTCCCACTTCTAAACCCTAACTCTATGTTAAACCTATAAACCATCCAACCTAAACCCTACCATCCCTAAACCAAACCCCAAACCCTAAATATAAACCTAAAGTAACTAAAAATAAAAAATAAACAAAACCCTAAAGCTAATAAACCTTGAAACCTAAACCCAGAATGGAGAACCTTGTGAGGACATCACCATCAACCAGGTTTAGTCTATATCTGGCCTTGGAGGAGAAGCCAAAGGTGACGGTTATCGCAATGTTGGTTAGGTATCTAGAGGTGTTGGTGGATACAGAGGTGGCAGTTATGGAGGCCGGAGGAGCAATAGAGGTTACAACCATGATGGTGCCAGAGGGAGAGATCAGTGATATGATGGTTCTGATGGAAACTAGAAAAACTAAAGAATGGCCAATCCGATCTACTGCTTATGGAAATATGTCCTTCCAATAGAGACAATTCTAATTATCTAGAGTTTCACATTTGCTCTATGTGTGCTCATTTTTTATATATGTCTTATAAAACTTGGTGTGCTACCTGGTTGATGAAATCAAAAAGATGAAATGTTGGATCTGAATTTATTCTCTATTAAAAAAAACCATAAACCCTAAACTAAAATATAAACCATCAATCTAAAACCAAAACCATAAACCCTAAACCCTAAATTAATACATAAACCCTAAACATAAAATGTAAATCCCAAAACTCTAAACCCAACCACACCCTAAATCCCAACCACAAACAAACCTTCTTAAACTAAATCAAATCCACAAACCTAAATCTTAAACCTAAAACCTAAATCTTCCCAACCCTAAACCCAAACTAAAACCTAAAACCTAAAACCTACTAAATAAAAAAATAAATAAATAACCTAAAACTAAATAAAATAAAATAAATTAAATTAAATACCTAAACTAAATAAACCTAAACCTAAACCTAAAATAAACTAAAATAATAAAATAAAAATAAACTAAACTAAAATAAAATAAATAAAACCAAAAAACTAAAAACAATCTTAAAATAAAACCAAAATAAATAAAACTAAACCTAAAATAAAATAAAATAAACTTTAAAATAAAATAAAACTAAACCTAAATCTAAAATAAAAATAAAATCTAAAAAATAAAATAAAACTAAAATAAAAAAGAAACCTAACCTAAAAGTTAAAATAAACTAATAAAAAAACCTAAAAATTAACCTAATAAATAAAATAAACTAAATAAAAATAAAAAAAATAAAACATAAAATAAATAAACTAAAATAAAAAATAAAACTACTGTTTGCTTAATTTAAAAAAATAAGAAAGAAAAGACTTTACCCTAAACCAAAGCCCAAACCTAAACCCAAAACCATAAACCTAAATCCTAAATCTACCTAAACTCTCAATAAACTTTAGAATGACCCCAAACCCAATCTAAACCATATAAAAAAAACCCTAAACTCTAAACCTACCCAAAACCTCTTTAAAACAAACCCAAACCTTAAACCTAATATAAACCCTAAATCATTAAACCTAAACCTAAATTAAACCACAAACCTAAACCCACAACCTAATTAAACTCTAAGCAAACATTAAATCTTAAAACAAACCAAAACTAAACCCCTAAAACAAACCCTAAACAACTAACTTTGGCTTTATCTCGTATTCTCACGATTTGTGTTTGCTTTCTGTGGTTTTAGGCATTTGGTTGCTCATCATGATTCTAATTTTTTTGAGTTTGCATTATCGGCATTTCGATGTGACTCCCCGATCATTCAATGGCGGATACTCGCAAAATCGCAGCCCTCACGGGTGCAAACTTTGCTCTGATCTAAAGGTATTCTCGATCAATCCATCCAGAATGTACGCTCAAGTCCTTTAAGGATGCTCTTTGGTAAGATCCCTTTAATGACTTGGTTAATTTAGTTTCCATGACATTCTGTGGAATGCCAGCTATCATGTGCTCTGACCAGGATGGGGAGATGTTAGCTAAGCCTTTTGAGTTTGCTTTGGTTCGTAAATTTTCTCTACAGTGCCCAACTCTAGATAATATCCGCTCTTTCTTCCATAGCTTAAAGCTTTCGGGAGTCTTCACTATAGGGCAGATTGATCCTCATCATATCCTTATTCAATTATCCAATGATTTATATTATTCTCAGGTCTTTGCTTGCCGCTCCTATTTTGTGTATAATTGTCAAAATGTGGCTCTTGAAATGGTCACCCCTTTTTGATGTCAAAGAGGAATCCCCTATTGTTCCCTTATGGCTTGCTTTCCCTAACATGAGAATTCACTATGTTACTCACCAAGTTTTGTTTGTGGTTGGGGATCTATTTGGTAGACCCCTTCAAATTAATCAAGCCCGCTAGATCTCGCCATCTGCATATCTTGGTTGACATTACAAAAAAATATAAGAAGTTTGGATTGGTTGAAAAATTTGGATATAATCAGAAAGTAGAATTTGAAAATTTCCCCATCTTTTGCACTCATTGTAAGATCCATGGCCATGACCATTCTGAATGCTTTGTATTACATCCTAACCTCAAAAACAACATACCACAGGATCCTAATACCTCTCTTAGAACTGGGAAAACCAATAAGTTAGTTTATGTGCCTAAAGCTTCTCATAAGTGAACTCATCCCTACACTCCCCTTTATTATTGTGTCCAATGAAATACACTCAGCTTGGCAAAATACTACTCTTGAGGTGTGTGAAACTAATAAGCATTTACTAACTACTCCCACTTGTAATAATTTGGCCTCTCATGACAATCCTTTGCTTCACTTGAATCTTAATGACAATTTGAATGGGGATCTTATATTGGATCAAAATAATGTTAATCCTTTGGTGTCAGATCAAAATCAAATTATGCATCATGGTATTGAGAATGATATTTGTACTTTGAATGGTGCAAGAACCTCTCCTTCTACTTCTCTACAGAGTGATACTCAAGCTATTCCCATTTCCCATTCTTACTCTGATACTAAAGAAGGATAAATCACCACTAATAAAATATTGTCTGATATTGCTACTATTGGATACCCAAAACCAATCCCTCTCTGATGGAGATACTTTGAATCTTGACCCTTCCGCGGTTATTAAAAAATCTTCCAAAGCCAAAATGGTAATAATAACTTCACTAGAATCACACCGTTCTTCCCTAACACCTCACAAATAACTATGTCCTCTTCTCTTCTTTTTACATTTCCTTTTCCTTTTTCTTAGTTCCTTATGATCAATTTTCTTATGGAATATCCGGGGTTGTGGGACTCTTCACATAGCGTGTTAGGCCTCTATCGCACTCATAACATCAAATTACTTGTTATTATTGAGCCTTTCATTCACTCTTCCAAGATTGCCCATGTTGCTAGATCAATTGGATTTCAAAATTTCCTCTTCAACCTTAATAATAAAATATGGTGTTTTTGGAATAATTCCATCACCATTTCCATCATTGATGATCTCAAACAATTGGTAAATGTCAAAATCTCTTTAGGTGAGTTTTTTTGGTTCCTTTATCTATGCTTCTTGTAAATGGTAGGAACATACTTTGGAATCACTTAGCCTCCTCGGTTAACCTTCCCCGGTTGGTTGGGGTGATTTCAACACTATCATTGCTTCTTGAAGGAGGAGGATGTTCTCTAACCTCATTCCATGGAAGACTTCTAATATGATCCTTGATTGCAATCGATTGACATTGGTTTTAGGGTTTGATTACGTGGCAAAACTCTAGACTTTGGCGGTCTTATGAGACCCTCTTTAATTCTCTTTGGATTCAATGGCCTCTTACTTATTGAGCATTTGAGCGAACTTTGTGATCATGCTCCTCTTTTGATCTCTATCAAAACTCCCCTCTTAACCCTTCTACTCCCTCACCTTTTAGATTCCAAAATATGTGGACCCAACATGGTGACTTCACTAATGTTGTTTTCACTAATTGGATGGCTCTGTTCACCATTAATTAAAGGCATGCTTCGGCTTTGGCTTAAGCTCAAGAGGCATAAATAAAATCTCAATTAGTAGAACAAGCATATTTTTAAAAATCTTTTTACCAATCTTAAAGTTATGAAACAAGTGGTTTGCTCTCTTGAAGAGGCTATCTTAACTGATCCCAGTAAGCTTGATGAGTTGGTCATTGCCAAAGATAGTTTGATTAATTATCAAAATATGGAGGAAACCTATTGGCATCAAAAAGCCACTAGCAAATATATTGCTGATGGCGATAGAAACACTAGGTATTTCCATGCTATTTGTAATAAACAGAAAGCTTTAAACTTGATTAAGAAAATTAAGAACTCTAATGATGGTTTGGATATCGATAGCAGTAATGGAATCTTTCATACATCACTTTCAAATTTACTTAATTCTAATCCTTGTTAGAACACCAACACCCACCTTATCCCTTCTTTGATTAATGAGGGATAACCATTTGCTCACTATGTCCATCGAGTGGAGATTAGTAGTACTCTCAATAGCATGAACATTGATTTTGTTCGTACGATGGTTTCGACTCATTTCTTTTCGGCATTGTTGGCCTTTTATGAAATGATCTTGTTAATCTTTGTTATTGATTTTTTGATGGCTCTATTCAGATATTTTTCAAGTACTTCTATTGTCCTTATTCCCAAAACCATCAATCCTGAATCTTGGGGAAATTTTTGACCTATTAGTCTTTATACCTTATTCCAAAAACTCATTGCTAAATTAATTAATAATTGGATTAGCCCCCTGCTCCATAAAATCATCTCCCCTAACCAAATTGGTTTCGTTAAAATAGAGTCATATCGATAATATTCTTCGCTCAAGAGCTAGTTCATGACATTGATGTCTCTTCTAGGAGGTAATATGCTTTTCAAACTAGACATCTCTAAAGCCTTTGATAACCTCTCATGGGATTTTCTCTTTCAAATCTTACATTTGTTTGATTTCTCTGATAATTTTATCCGGCTTATAAAAATTTTTATCACTAATGTCTGGTTTTCTGTTATCTTAAATGGTGAATCCCTTGGTTTCTTTACTTCGAGCCATGGTATGCGTCAAGGTGGCCCTCTTTCTCCTTCTCTTTTTATCATTGTTGTTGAATATCTTTCAAGGAGCCTCAATGATCTTTTCATTAAAAAACCTAATATGGCTTTTAAAACTCATGGTGGTTTCCCTGTTTCTCATCTTAGCTTTGTTGATTTTATAATCTTCAATGCCTCTCTTCAACATGTTAAAACTATTAAGAATCTCTTAAATGATTTTGGCAAAGTTAGTGGCCTCTTCCTTAATGAAAGAAAATGCTATTTTATTCCTTACTAAGATTCCCAATATAAATCAAATCTCAATTACTAATTTTAAGCAAAATCAATTTCCCATTACTTATCTGGCTCCACTTTTAAAGGCAGAAAAGATCTCATCTTTTTTGATGACTTATTCAAAAAATTTCTAATAAAATCTCGGTTTGGGAATTTCATTTACTCTCTTTTGGTGGTAGGTTAACCTTGATTAAGAGCACTCTTAATTAGCTGCCTTTATATCTCATCCAAACCATTGTATTGCCGACCATTTCTAGCATCAGATTGAGAATCTTCTAAATAAATTTTTGGGGCTCCAACACCTCTTCTAAAAAAATGCACCTCTTGGTTTAAGAGTTGTGGCACTTTTGATGAAGGTGGTCTTGGTTGTAAATCCATAAAGAAGCTATCAATGCCTTATCCTATAAACTCGGTGGAATTTTAGAGTAATCATAGTCTTTGGGCTAATTTCATGACTAAATATTGCCAGGTAAGCACCCCTCATTTGTCCCTTTAAGCGGGTGACTCTCACATGGAAAAGACTTTGTTCTCAAATGGGATGCGAATCCTTAATTTTTTGGGGCATTAACTCGGCACTCTTTCTTTTGGCAAGATAACTGGGTGGATGTGGATCCATGATGACTTACTCTCCACCCATTCCACTTGCTATTAGAGTAAACTTTTTTTGGCATAATAATAAGTGGAATAATAGTAAGCTTGCTAATTTTATCCCTTTTACTTTCTTGAATATGGTTACTACTCTTCCTATCACTCCTCACAATCAAGATCAGATTCTCTTTAAGCTCTCTCATAATGGTGACTTCAACCTCAAAAATGTGTGGTTCCACATTAAAGATATTCATGATTCCTTATGTATTCTCCAAACTTTGGAATAACACTATCCCTACTTCTTATTCTATTCTTACTTGGCATATTCTGAAAAATTTTATCCCTGTTGATTCCTTGTTGTGGGGCAAAGGGTTCCATTTACCCTCTAAATGTCAATGTTGTTTCCATATTGAGAATGTTAATCATTTTTTTGTTAATGGGGTCATTGCTTCTAAACTTTGGATTTGGTATGATGATCTTTTTAACACTATCAATTTCAATGGGTCTCTTACATTATATCAACTTCTTGAAATCTATTTTGATAATACTATTAAAGGTTGCATTAAAGTTATCATTGCTATCACTCTTATCTGGTTCATATGGATGGACCGTAATGATGCAAAACACCGTGGGATCCCTATGAACCACGTGAGGATTATTGCTAGAACTAAAAACAAAATTCGTGACTTGTTTAAAGCCAATCTCATTCATTACAGATAATTCAAAGGCGTAAATTTGCCAATAAAGCGGGCATTAACTTGTCGATGAACCTCCTAAATGACAAGATTGTCTATTGGAAAAACCTCTTGACCATATTATTAAAATCAATCGATGGCTCGTCTCTCATAATGGCTTTGGTTGTGGTGGCATTTTAGAACTCTAAGGGTATAGTTCTATGTGCTTTTGCTTACCCCTTACTTCCACCTTGTCCCATTTTGAGCTTATGGCGTCTTCAAAGCTCTTGAGATTTGCCTCCAAAATGGCGGCTCAATATTTGGATTGAGGTGGATGCTATTCTGATTGATCTTTTGACCTCCACTAAGATGAGCGACTTGAATTACTACCTCCTCAAAACTAGAGCTCTTCTTTCCCAATTGAATTTTAACATCACTCATGTTTGGCATGAAGGAAATGCTCTTGCTTGCCAATGGGTGCTAGATTGATGGTATCATCTTCTTTAATCAACTCACCTTACCCAAACACTTGCGTGGCGGTTAACTTGGACAACTCGGTTTCCTTATCTCGAACTTAATTTACCTTTTGTTGTTTCTTGTCCATTCATCCTTTCTTGTATGCCTCTTTACTTTATGGCTTTGTTCCTTTTGGGTCTTTTGTGGATGTTTCACACGGATATTATTGTTGTTTGATTTACATTGGGCTCCGCTTTTGGCATTTACACGACAAAGGTCTTGTTGAGCTATGTGCATAATAATATCACATTGGAATTTTGTTGAGCTACGTGTCTACTTTTGGTTTTATAATAATCATTACTGGAGGGAGATATTTATCATGATGGGTTTAGCTACATTATTACTTAGCTATTTTCAAAGATATTACTGCTTGGAGCATCTTAGTTACCTATGCTATTTCTATGCATTATATTAGTGTTCATTATGCTGGGTGCAATATTTATTTTGAAGATTTACTATTAGGTTGTTGGATTTTAGTTGATAATGATTGGTGGTTGGACTTTGAAATGCTTATCTCCCCTATTAGATCCTGGGCTACTGCTGATATTCTCTTTGTCTCCATCTTTGAGCTGATGATTTCCTTTTATTTCTGGGAGTTATCTTTTATTTTATTTTTCTGCATGAAGAGGTTTTGGGGTCTTGCTATTTCTGCCTCTCCTATACTTCATAACCTTACCTTCACATCCTGTAATAATATATGCAACACGGTTAAAATCTTATATGCATTTGGAATTATTTCTTGATTTTCAATATTCACGTCTGTGGGTCTTCTTCTTGGTTTGTTTCTTTGTGCTCCTTTGCTCTTTAATGGCTTATCCTATGTTTGGAATTATTTATTAATCTTCACTCTTTTCTCAGGATGATATTTTTGCTACTAACTTTTTTGTGTAGAGGATCTCATTGATGAGACTCTTTTGAACCCTATGGTGGCTTTGTTGCCCCTCTTCTTTTTTTATTGGCTTACCTATGGTTGCAATCATTGTAGTGTTGTTTTAAGCTATGTTGGATTTGATTCTGATTTAGGCTAATCTTGTTTTAAACTATGGCTGTTGGATCTTAGGCTATTATGTGTCCTGCAAGCTGTTGGATCATCTACCTTTATATGTTTTTTGTGCTACTAATAATTGGGATGATGTTGTCTTCACCTGCTGCTGTTATTTATTTCCTGGTTCAGCTAGTCTTGGCCAGACCATCTCATTAACTATCTGGGAATTTACTTATGCACTGTATAATTTGAATGGTTAGTTTTATGGCCAACTTGCTATTTTTTTATTTCTTGGTTGTTGGATGTGCAGTTCTTGTCTTATATACAAATTCTTTGGGGTTGTCTATCTTTAGCAATTTTGGTATTGTCTTCTTGTTTGTCTATTAACCTTTTTAACTTTCAGCGAGATTTATTATTTTCCTTCTATTTTATTATTTCCTTGCGGTTTGGATTCCTTAATGGCTTCTCTGTTAGCCTTCTTTGGTTGTAGGTTTTTCTACCGATCGCTTTATCTGGAAGGTTTTGTTTTTATTATCCTTTGAACCCTTTTGCTAACATTATTGGCTTTTGATCTTTAACTTTTCCGGTTGGTGGACTTTGTGATTAATATCGTTCCCATTTTTTATTCTCACTGTTCTCTTTTATCAATTGGGCTACTACTATTTTTCTTGTTCTTTCCCACTTGGTTATGTTTTGCAAATCCTGATTGTCCATCGATTATTTGGATCTTTTCATATGTTTTGGGTGGACTCTTGGCCACTTGTTGATTTTAAGCCTTGGTTGTTGGTCTGGATTAATACTCTTCATGCTATCTCGGGGTTTTGGTTTGTTTTCTCAACTCTATTGTAGTTGTTGATTGCTTGTTGGTTTCTGCCTTGATCCCCCTTAATGGTTTATTATATGCATATCACTTTAATGCTTTGGTTTACTTTATCTGCTACTATTTTCTCCATCTTCTTCGGTTAACTATTTCTATTGCAATGTTTATCCCGGATGGGTGGCTTTATATGCTAGATGGTTTTGTTCTCTTAGTTGTTCCTTATCTTGGATATTTCTTGTCTTGGCTTTTGGGGCTCTATGGCTCCATCACGGTTGGTTTGTAGGACTTCTAGGTCCTATGTTTAGTTATTTGACATTGATGTTCGATGGTTTTTGATTATCATCAGGTTCTTTTCTTCCGGACTATTTTTTATGCTCTATCTAATTATTAAATATAATGTCTTCGATGGAGAAGTTTGGTTCGATTGCCAGTAGCTCATGTCTTTGTTTAGGTTTACCTTGATCTACTTTATCGGAAGGTTTTCTTTTTTATTATCCATTGAACCCTTTTACCATTGTTGGCTTTTGACTTTGGGCCCTTTGTCCATTTGGTGGACTTTTGCTCTTTATTTTTTGATTTTCTACTATTTTGGTTGTTATCAATTGCTCTTCTTTGTGTTTTCCCTTCTATTTTTCCCACTTGGTTTTGTTAACATCGCGAGATCCCGTGATTTTCCATCGATTATTTGGATCTTTATCTATGCTTTGGTGGACTCTTGGCTTGTTGGTATTGCGCTTTGGTTGTTGGATGAACTGGATTAATACTCTACATGCTGTCTCTGGGGTTTTGGTTTGTTTTACTCAGCAACTCTCTATTATAGTTATTGATTGCTTGGTGGACTCTGCCTTGAACCCCCTCAATGGTTTATTATATACATATCATCTTAATTCAGTGGTTATCTGCTGCTATTTTCTCCAACTTCGTTCAGTTAAATTTGTATCTTGCAATATTTATCACGGGCGATTGCAAGCTTCTTTGGTTATTGTTCTCTAGCTAGTTGTTTCTTGTCTTGGATATTTGCTATTTTGGTTCTTCAGGACTCCTATGTTCTCTCCATCCGTTGTTATAGGATTTGTCCTATGTTCGCATTTACATTCTTGTTATGGTTTTTGGTGATTCTTGTCTAGGTTGGCCTTCCTACCTATTTTATGCCTACCTACTTGGTTACTAACGATGGCAATGTTTACTATGATGGAGAGGTTTTATGGCCAACTTCTTTGTCCCTTCCGACTTATGCATCTGTGATCAATTGGTGGGGTTTCTTGATATACGGTTTCTCTAATTGGCTAGCAATATGGTGTTGAATATCTATTGTTTCCTGCTTATGAGCTTTGTAGCTGGTCTGAAAACCATTTTAACTCTTGCCTCTCTTATCTTTTCACTACCATTGTTAGACTTATGTAATCTGTTAAGATGCTCTTAACTAATTCATATTCCAACCTATCATGCTCTATGAATGGGTTGTCTTATAATGAGCTTGTGCTATCTTGATCGATGTACTTCTTGCATTGGTGTTGGGAATTCTCGACATGGTGTCTTATATCGTCTTATTTCCTGGGAACCTCTTTCTCATTCGACTTTCATTATCTATCTACCCATTTGATTAAAATTGCGTACTAAGGATATCAAGACTTTTATCAAATGGATGCAATGGGTTTGTTGGCTATGATGGCGTGATGTTTTCACTCCCTTTTGGTTTGGTAGCTCTTGTGATGTAACCCTTCCCTGATGGATGCTCATATTTGCATCCAACTTGGTGTGATTGAGCTGAGCCTTCTCTATCACAACTCTTTACTATCATTCTCAGTTATCTTTGTTTTGTTATCATTTTGTCTATTACCTTAAGCGCTCTAACTTTTTCTATTTACATTCTTGCGGTGATTCTCTCTTGTCCTCTTGTAGGTTTGCTCTCAGTGTCATGCATTCTCCCATCTATAGCATTATAATCTTCCAGGCTTATTATGTTAATCAATTTGTATCTTTTGATTGCTTTATTGTTTTCTTTTGCTTTTGGCTATATTAGATAGGATTTATCCCTAGGATTGTAGCTCTTTGAAATAGTTGGAGTTTATCCTTTAAGGACCTTATAACCCTCTTTTTGTGGCAATAAAATTCCCCTGCATGGGGTTCCCCAAAAAAAAAGCCTTAACCCTAAACCATGACCTAAACCCGAAACTCTAACCCTAAACCCTAATTCCCAATCATTTTGGTTTGATTTCTCTCCCCAATATGCAAATCCATTTCATTGACCATCAATTCCTTTTAGTAATTATTTGGTTGTTCAAAATTGATTTAGCTGAAATCTCATCTTTTAGTAGAATCCTTGTTGAATTAGACATTATCAAGAAACCCCACAAAAAATGTAGTTGGGATCTAAAATATACATGCAAATAATTGAAAATTTCCATGTCTTTTGTTCTCACTATAAAATCCATGGGCATGATAATTCAATATTTCATTCTTCATCCTCTAAAAAGAAAATCCCTATTAAGGAAGCATTATGTTCCTAACCTATGGCAACCACTATTAAATATGAAAAAACTACTTTGGAAAAAGGATTCATTGAATGTTTCTAATAAGGTTGTTTTACCTCTTGCTTTTTCTATGCAACTGAAGGCTTCTAATGTAAACAATAATAGCTTTTCTAAACTTTTGAATGAGGATTCTGTTTAATCCAATTCCATCCTTGCATCCTTGCTGGCTTTGATAGATAAAAATGAAGCTTTAATGGAGAACATAAATGAGGAATTTAATACTATGCATCATTATAATTCAATGGTGAATATGGCTTTAATAACTCATGGTAATCAAGTTGATAAATCTGAATCCATATTCCAAATTCAAGATGATTTAGCTTTCAAAAACATTTGCTTTTATCTAATAATTTGGCTAATGTTGAAGAAGGGTTTAGTGTTCCCACTTGCTTTCTTAATAAGTCAATTTTGCTCCCTCCCTTGTTATTCCCGAAGCTCAATTATCTTTAATAAATTCTAGTGTCTTAGAAGAAAGAGAAATCACTTATCATCAAGAGATTTCTCCTAAATCTGTGACTAATGTTGCCAAATCATTTTCAAATGATGATTCAAAGGGCAAAGAAAATGGTTTCCAAACTTTATATTCAATAACAAAATAGTAAAAAACTTTCATCCCAAATTGCTAAGAAACACTATAGTTGTTGCGACCTCTCTATCTTCTCTCAATTAACTTTTACTCTCCCCACCCCCTTTTTCTTTTTTTTTATGTTTAACTTTTAGTTTTGAATGTTAGAGGATTGGTTCCCTCTATTAAATCAGATTAGAAATCTTTTTGTATCCATAATATTTCATTATTATTCTTGAACCACTTATTCATGCTAATAAAATTAACCATGTTGCTAGAATGAACGGTTTCAATAAACTTTTCTCTAATGTTAGTAATAAGGTTTGGTGATTTTGGAATAGCTTTATAGACGTTTCTATTCTTGATGATTTTCATCAACTTGTCAATCCTCAAATCTCTTATGGTGATTATTGTGTTTTGAGCTCTTATGTTTATGAATCTTGTAATCGATATGGTAGAAATCTTCTTTGGGATAACTTGACTAATTTTGCCACCTCTATCAGTAAACCTTGGTTTATTGGTGGTGATTTCAACACTAATTTGTTCTCTTGAGCGAAGTGGTGGTTCTCTAATATTCATTCCATGGAAGAATTTTTAATATGATCCTTGATTGTATTTGAATAATATTGGTTTTAAGGGTTCTAATTAAACTTGGAAAAACTCTAGACTTTGGCAAAGGTTGGACAAGATTCTTTTTAATACTCATTGGATTACTCAATGACCTATTACTTTTATAGATCATTTAAGCAGAACCTTATTTGATCATGCTCCTCTTGGGTTTCTATTAAAAATAATTTTAATATATTAAAGAATTTCTCTCCTTTTAGATTTTACAAGATGATGATTCCAAACCCCAAAACCAAAACCCAACTAACCAAACCTAAAAAAACCCAAAAAACAAAACAAACCTAAACCTAAACTAACCCAATAAAACCTAAACCTAAATCATAAACCTAAACTAAAATCCTAAACCCTAAAACAAATATAAACCAAAACTAAACCAAACCCCAAAACCTAAAACCTAAAATAATAAACCCTAAACCTAAAACACTAAACCATGAACCCTAAACCCTAAACTAATTCTTAAAAAGAACACTAAACCATACTTAAATAACCTAAACCAAACCCTAAATAACATAACCCAAAACTTTGGCTTTAATAAACCCTAAACCCCAAATCCTTAAAACTTAAAAAAACCTAAATCAAATAAAACCTAAATGATAAATAAAAAATCTAAATAAAATAAAAAATAAAAAAACTTAAACTTGTCCTAAAACCTAAAAAATAAACTAAACTAAAAAAAATAAAATAAACCTAAAATAAAAAAAAACTAAATAAAATAAAACTAAACCTAAAATAAAAATAAAATAAACATAAAATAAAATTAAATAAAAACTAAATAAAACTTAAACCTAAAAATAAATGTAAAAAATAAATAAAAAAATAAACCTAAACCATAAAGTAAAAAACCTAAACCTAATAAAAATAAAATAAACAAAATAAAATGAAACTAAAATAAACTAAACTAAAATAAATAAAACCTAAACCTAAAATAAACTAAACCTAAACTAAACCTAAATAAATAAATAAAAAATAAAATAAAATAAAAACTAAACCTAAATAAAAAATATATAACTTAAAAATAAACCTAAAATCTAATCCTAAAAAAATAAAATAAAAAATAAAACCTAAATGAAAAAAATAACATAAAAATAAAAATAAACTAAAATAAATAAATTAAACAAAATAAAAATAATAATAAACCTAAATAAAATTAAAATATAAAATAAACAAACTAAATAAACTTAAACCTGACTTAATTTGAAATAAAACCCATAAAACCTAAACCATAAACCCACAAACCTAAAACCCTAAACCCTAAATCCTAAACCCTAAACCTAAACCCTACTCAAACCCTAAACCTACAACCCAAAACTCAAACCAACTGACTGAAAAACCTGAACCTAAACTCCACAAAATATAAAATCTTAAAACTACTTAAACCTAAACCCCAACATTAAACTATTTCTGAAACCATAAACTAACCTAAAATCAATCTAAACTTAACCTAAAACTACCATGAGCCCTAAACTAAAAATAAACCTATAAACTAACCAAAACTGATCTTAAATCCTAAATTAAACCCTAAACAACCCTAAACCCAAATGTTAAATAAACTCTAAAACCAAAATATCTTAAACCTATTAAACCCAACTAGACCCAACCCTAAGCTTTCTGATAAAATCAAAAACCTTAATCATAAAACTGACCTAACTGAGCCTAAAGACCAAACCCCTCCCTACCTAAACTAAACTAACTAACTTTAACCCAAAACTAAAATCCCAACAAACTACCCTAATCCTTAAACCCTAACCTTAACCCTAAACCCAAAGCCTAAACCTAAACCTAACTAAAAAATAAAGCTAAATCATAAAGTTAGTAAACTTAAACCTAGACTCAAGATATTGTTGTAGAAACATCACGCAAAAACTCCCAGATCTCTAGGTGTAAGCTGATTATCAATTGGTGGAGGATGGAGGTTTTTGGATAAGGAGATTATGGAGGCGGGATGAGTGACAGGTTATAGCCGTGGTGGTGCAAAGAAGAGAAGGGAGATTTGATTTGGTGGATCTACTTGAGAGGTAGGTTTGATAGAAATAGAAAGATAAACTTAGATATAAAACTTATGGGGTCTTTATAGTAACGGTTCTAGTTATCTAGGTTTTTATTTGCTCTTTGCATGCTCATTTTTGGTCTATTTCATCTTCTGTGTTTTACAAAGCTTGGTGTGCTACTTACTTGATGAAATGAAAATGAAGAAATATTAAATCTGAATTTGTTCTCTATTAAGAAAAAAACTAAAAACACTAAACTCTAAACCTTAAACCCTAAACTATAAACTAAAACATAAACCCTAAATCTAAAACCAAAATTGTAAACTCTAAACCCTAAACCCTCAACCCAAAACCCTATAAAAAAATAATAAAAACCCTAAACCGTAAACCCTAAATCCTAAAACCTCCAACCCTAAATCCTAAACCCTAAACCCTAAACACCAAACACTAAACCCTAATCCTTAAACCCTAAATAAATACTAAAGCATAAACCCTAAACCCTAAAAACCTGAAAACTTAAACCTTAGCTAAATAAAACCTAAAAATAAAATAAAATAATATAAAACCATAACTAAAACCTAAACATAAACCTAAAAATAAAATAAAATAAACTAAACTAAAATAAATATAAACTTAAACTAAACCAAAAAATAAAATAAACCTAAGAATAAAAACCCTAAATAAAATAAAACTTAACATAAAATGAAAATAAAATAAACCTAAATGAAATAAAATAAAACTAAATAAAACCCAAACTTAAAAAAAAATAAATGTTAATCTAAAATAAATAAAAATAAAATAAAACCCTACTAAAAAAAAGACTTAAACTAAACCTAAAATAAACTAAACTAAAAAAAATAAAACCTAAAACTAAACATAAAATAAACTAAACTTAGACATAGACCTAAACTAAATAAAATAAATTAAACTAAAATAAACTAAATCTAAACTAAAATAAAAAAAATAAAACCAAAAATAAACCAAATAAAACCTAAAACCTAAACTAAAAAAATGAAATAAAAATTGAAACCTAAATTTAAAAATAAAAAATAAAATTTAAACAAAAAAATTAAATTAAATAAAAACTAAACTAAAATAAATAAAACTAATATAAATAAACTAAACTAAATAAAAATAAAAATCAACCTAAATAAATATAAAAATAAAATAAACTAAAATAAATTAAATATAAACCTAGCGTGGGACGTGGTTAATTTAAGAAAAAAATAAATTAAAACTCTAAACCTAGCGTGAACAACTAAATCCCAAACCAAAATCTAACAAAACCCTAAACCTACAAACTTTTAAACCCTACTAAACCCTAAACCCAAACCTCAAAGCTGACTTAAAACCTAAACCCTACTTAACCTAGGCTAAACTCCCTAAACCCTAAATACTTCTGAGCCCTAATGTTAAACTAAATCTAGCCACTGAGCCACAAAGTAACTAAATCTTACCACAACCTAACCATTACTTGACTAACCCTAAACCTTATGACCCTAACCTAAATCAGAACCACTACTCCTATACTGAGCCCTGAGCCCACTAACCCTATAATGTGCCCAAAATACCTCTTAAACCTCTACCAACCTAAACAACCCAAACCACCAACCCTAAAATCAACCCTAAATCTCACCTAAACTCTAAAACCTAAACTAAATAATTTAAATAAAAACCTCCAAACCAAATAAAATAATAAAATAAAATAAAATAAAACCTTTAACTAAACTACCAAAATAAAAATAAACTAAATAAAATGGTAATATAAAATAAACTTAAACTAAAAATAAAATAAATCCAAAAATAAAAATCCTAAATAAAATAAAAATTAAACATAAAATGAAAATAAAATAAACCTAAAACAAAATAAAATAAAATATAGATAAAAACCTATACCTAAAAAATAAACATTAATTTGAAATCTAAAAATAAATAAAAAATAAAACCTAAACCCTAAATTAAAAAAAGACTAAAATTGAAAATAAAAACAAAATAAACATAAACCTAAACTAAAATAAACTAAACTAAAATATATAAAATATAACCTAAACTTAAAATAAATTAAACCTAAACCTAGACCTAAACTAAATAAACTAAATCTAAACCTAAACCTAATATAAAAATAAAACCTAAAAATAAAAACAAAATAAAAACCTAAAACTTAAACCTAAAAGAATAAAATAAAAATTGAATCTTAAATCTAAAAATAAAAATTATAATCTAAACCTAAAAAATAAAATAAAATTAAAACTAAACTAAAATAAATAAACCTAATATAAATGAACTAAATTAAATAAAAAATAAAAATAAACTTAAATAAATATAAAAATAAAATAAACTTAAATAATCAAAAAATAAACTAAATAAACCTAAACCTATCGACTTACTTATTTAAGAAAAAAATATATTAAAAAAAACCCTAAACCCTGAACCGTAAATCTTAAACTCTAAAACCAAACTCCTAAACCTTCTCCTAAACTCCCTCAGATTCCAAAATATTGATACATGGCGATTTCACTAATGTTGTTTTCACTAATTGGATGGCTCTTCACAGGATAATTCTTTAAAGGCATGATTCTTTGGCTTAAGCTCAAGAGGCTTAAACAAAACCTCAATTGTGGAACAAGCATATTTTTAAAATCTTTTACCAATCTTAAAGCTATGGAACAAGTGGTTTGTTCTCTTGAAGAGGATCTTGCGATCCCATAAGCTTGATGAGTTGAGCATTGCCAAAGATAGTTTGATTAATTACCAAAAAATGGAAACCTATTGGAGTCAAAAGCCACAAGCAAACATATTATTAAGAAACACAAGGTACTTCCATGCTATTTGCAATAAATGGAAATCTTTAAACTCGATTAAGAAAATTAAGAACTCTAATGATGGCGGATAACTAATAATTAATTAAGGAATCTTCATACATCACTTTCAAAATTTATTAAATTCTAATCCTTCGTTAGATCCTTTCCAACACCCATCTAATCTCTTCTATGATTAGCAATGAGGATAACCATTTGCTCATGCATCTGCAGATTAGTAGTACTCTCAAGCATGAACAACAGATTCTTGTGATGGTTTTGACTCATTTCTTTCATTGTGACCTTTATTAAATGGATCTTGTTGATCTTTGTTATTGATTTCTTTGATGGACTCTATTCCCAGATAATTTTTAAGTACTTCATTATCCTTATTCCCAAAACCATAATCCTCAATCTTGGGGCATTTTAGACCTATTCCTTTGCACCTTTTTCCAAAACTCATTGCTAAATTAATTAATAATGATTAGCCCCCACTCCCTAAAATCATCTCCCTAACCAAGGTTTCATTAAAAATAGAGCCATATCGATAATATTCTTCCTTCGGTTCATGACATTGATGTTTCTTCGAGAGGAGCTAATATTCTCTTCAAACTGGACATCTCTAAAACCTTTGACAACCTCTCGTGGGATTTCCACTTTCAAATCTTACATTTGTTTATTTCTCTGATAATTTTATCCGGCTTATAAAAAGTTGTATCACTAAGCGTCGGTTTTATTTCTCATAAATGGTTAGTCCCTTAGTTTCTTTACTTGAGCCATGGTTTTGCGTCAAGGTGACCCTCTTTCTCCTTCTCTTTTTTATCATTCTTTGTTGAATATCTTTGAGAGCCTCAATGATCTTTTCATTAAAAAACCTAACATGGTTTTAAAACTCATGGTGGTTTCCGTTTCTCATCTTAGCTTTTCGATGATTTTATAATCTTGCAATGCCTCTCTTCAACATATTAAAACTATTAAGAATCTCTTAAATGATTTTGGCAAAGTTAGTGGTCTCTTCCTAAATGAAAGAAAATGTTGTTTTATTCCCTGATAAGATTCCAATAATAAACTAAATCAAATCTCGATTACTAATTTTAAGCAAAATCAACTTCCCATTAATTATCTGGGGCTTCTTTTAAAGGCGTAAAAGATTTCATCATTTTGATGACCTTATTCAGAAAATTTCTAATAAAATTTCGGTTTGGGAATTTCATTTACTCTCTTTTGGTGGTAGGCTTGCCTTGATTAAGAGCACTCTTAATTTCAAGCCTTTATATCTCATCCAAACCTTTGTGTCGACCATTTCAAGCATCAACAGAATTGAGCGTCTCCTAAACAAATTTTTCTTGGGCTCCAATACCTCTTCTAAAAAAATGCACTGGACCTCTTGGTTTAAAAGCTGTGGCACTTTTGACGAAAGTGGTCTTGGTTGTAAATCCATAAAAGAAGCTATCAATGCCTTTTCCTATAAACTCTAGTGGAATTTTAGGAGTAATCATAGTCTTTGGGCCAATTTCATGACTGCTATTTGTCCCTTTAAAGTGATTCTCACTATGGAATAGACTTTGTTACGTCAAATGGGATCTAATCCTTAATTTTTTGGGGCATTAACTCTAATCTTTCTTTTGGCAAGATAGCGGAGTGGATGTGGATCCATTGATGGCATCTCTTTCCATTTTTTGTGCTATTAGAGTAAACTCTTTCGGCATAACAATAAGTGGAACAATAGTAAGCTTCGATTTTATCCCTTTTAATTTCTTGAATATGGTTACTACTATTCCTATCACTCAAATAATCAAGACCGATTCTCTTTAAGCTCTCACATAATGGTGATTTCAACCTCAAAATGTGTGGCTCCACATTAAAGATACTCATGATTCCTCCTATGTGTTCTCCAAACTTTGGAATAACAATATCTCTACTTCTTATTCTGTTCTTACTTGGCATATTATAAAAAATTTTATCCCTGTTGATTCCTTGTTGTGGGCTAAAGGGTTCCATTTACCCTCTAAATGTCAATGCTGTTTCCATATTGAGAATGTTAATCATGTTTTTGTTAATGGGGTCATTGCTTCTAAACTTTGGATTTGATATGATGACCTTTTAACACTGTTAATTTCAATGGCTCTCTTACTTTATATCAACTTCTTAAAGTCTATTTTGATAATACTATTAAAGGTCACATTAAAGTTATCATTCTATCACTCTTATCCGTTCATATGGATGGACGTAATGATGCAAAACATCGTGGGATCCCTATGAACCACTTGAGAATTATTGCTAGAACTAAACAAAATCATGACTTTTTTTAAAGCCAATCTCATTCATTACAGACAATTCAAAGGCTATAAATTTGTGGCCAATAAACTGGGCTTTAACCTGCTGGACCAACCTTCCGAAATGACAAGATTGTCTATTGGAAAAAACCTCTTGACCATATTATTAAAATCAATACTGATGGCTCTCTCATAATGGCTCTAGTTGTGGTGGCATTTTTAGGAACTCTAAGGGTATAGTACTATGTGCTTTTTATTATCCCTTTATTTCTTGCACTGTCCCATTCTCTGAGCTTATGGCAGTCTACAAAGCTCTTGAGATTTGCCTCCAAAATGGCTGGCTCAATATTTGGATTGAGGTGGATTCCCTTCTGCTGATTGATCTTTTGACATCCACTAAGATGAGCGACCTTTGTACTACCTCCTCAAGCAAACTAGAGCTCTTCTTTCCCAATAACATCACTCATGTTTGGCATGAAGGAAATGCTTGTCGACTACCTTTCTAATCAGGTGCTAGATCGATGGTATCATCTTCTTTGATCAACTCACCTTACCTAAACACTTGCGTGGGCTGGTTAACTTGGATAATTCTAGGTTTTCTTATCTCAGAACTTAATCTAACCTTTTGATGTATACTGTCCATTCATCTTTTATCTGTATGCCTCTTTATTTTTTGGCTTTCTATTCCTTTTTGTGTCTTTTGTGGATGCTTCACATGGATATTACTTGTTGTCTTGATCTCTATGTCATGATTTGGTGTTTTAATAGCTTCTCCTTTATTTGGAGGCTCTCTGATTTTGGCATTTACACTGATAAAAGGCTGCTGTTGAGCTATGTGTATACTAATACTCTACATCAAAATTTTGTTGAGCTATGTGTCAGCTACTATTGGTTTTATAACACCAATCCTATTTGGGATTTTAATATCAATGCTGCCTTCATTCCTAATCCTAGGCTTAATCATTCTTTGGATGGAGATATTTATTTTGATGGGTTTAGTTACTACCATTAATTTCGCAACTTTATTGTTTCTCAAGATATTCTTGCTTGGAGCATCTTAGTTACCTATGTTGTTTCTATGCATTGTATTAGTGTTCACTATGCTTGTTGCAATATTTATTTTGATGATTTACTGTTAGGTTGTTGGATTTCACTTGATAATGACTGCTGGCTGGCTTTTGACATGCTGCTTGTCTCCCCTATTAGATCTTGGGCTGTTGTTGATATTCTCTTTGACTCTAGCTTGGAGCTGATGTTTTCCTTTTTTTTCTGGGAGTTATCTTTTATTTTATTTTTGCATGAAGAGGTTTTTGGCCTTTTGCTGATATTTATCTTCTTGGTTATTTATCTTTGGAATGGACACCATTCACATGCTCTCTTTGGAATCCACTTTGATTCTGGTCCCTTTGGTGGGATCTTGTTGTGGAGCTTTCTTCTTTTCTTCCACACGCCATGGTTTTTTTTGCGGGTTTTCTTCGGTATTGCGACCTCCTTACCTTTGGAGACTTATTATTATGCAGAACTTTGATATTACTTCTTGGTTATCTTTTTATGCTTCTTTTACTTTGCTTGGGTGGAATCTCTGGCATTCTGTTGTTTCTTTCTGCATTGTTTATTTTTTGACCTGGATGGAGTATCTTCAATTATTTCTGGATGTTTTATTCAAAAGATCCTTTTTGTACAGGATGTTTATGAGATTGGGGCTTTGGTCAATCTCTTTTACTACTCTTGTCTGAAGATAATTTGTTTTTTGCTGGCTGTCTTCTCTTGCTCCATGTAGGAATGGATTTTCATGTTGGCCTCTCTTTTTGGTTTTTACTGTGTTTACCCTCATTCCCAGGCCTATTTGCTAAACTATATTTTTGATTCTGGAAAGGTCTTGTTATTCCTATCAATGCTAGTCATCAATTTTTTGGGTCCTATTTCCAAATTATTGTCTTTGTGATTTATGGTTGTTTTTTGATTTTCGATTTTCCAACTGTTTGTGTTATTATCAGCTGGGCTATTTTTGATCACACATGTTGTTTTGCTACATTACATCTTCTGTTTTCCATAATCAAAATTCTTCTTTTTATTATGGGATCCATTTTATACCTACTCTTAATGGCTTTTCTTATGGTCAACTTGTTGATACCTCCTTTCTTAGTTGTTGGCTGATATGGACCCTTGAGGCTACTGTCAATCTTGCTATTTCTAGATTTGTTTCCCATGCTCAATAGGTTTGGAGTTACTTAATGGATTTTCATTCTGCCTTTGCTGAGGTTGTGGGTACTACTGTTTACTCTGGTGGGAATTACTTGAACTCATTCATTCTCTATTTTATATCTTTTTTCTTAAAGTTTGCTTTTCATAATGGGTGTAAAAACTGTAACAATGTCTCCATTTTTGGTTTTTGGAATTTTGAGTACCCTGCCCAGCAAGTTTTCTTTGTTTTTCTTTCTGTCTTTGCTGCTAACATTTGGGATGGTTTCTTCCTGCTATTATTTTCCTCTCAGATGCTATGATGGGAACATGCAAATCTTGAAGATCTTTTTATTCTTCTTGAAATTAATCAATGGTTTATCTTATATGCATAATTGGTTATTGGCTAACCTCCCTTATTATCCTTATGAATTGATTAATGTGACTAAGCACCTCAACTGCTTTGCAATCAATTTCTTGGATTGGTTTGGTGGGAGCTTTCATTACCTATCCTCCCTATCTGCTACTTTCTACTCATTCCTACTATTTTCTATATAGACATTGAGTTGGGGTTTTGCGACTTTCTTGCTTTGCAAAATTACTTTTATCCAAGGTAGGACTTGAGCATCAAATGGTTACAACCTTCTGTTATTATTTTGTCTTGTAAAATCCCATGTCTACTTTAATATCTCTTTGCAGGAACGAAATTGTATCATACCTCCATTGTTGGTTTTTGGTCTTTAGAGTACCTTGTTCAGCAAGTTCTCTTTGTTTACTTTTTATCTTATTTTGCTACTATTTCCCCTCTCTTGGCTATGATGAGAGCATGAAGATCATGAGTACTCTTCTGCTTTACCTACACTTAATCGATGTTTTATCTTTTATTGATAGTTGGGTTATTGCAACCTTCCTTATTGCTGTTACTTTGCTATTTCTGAAATCCCATGTCTACTTTAATATCTCTTTGCAGGAACGGAATTGTATCATTACCTCCATTGTTGGTTTTGGTCTTTATTGTGAAGTGCTCTTTGTTTACTTTTTGTCTTATTTTGCTACTATCACGCCGATCTTTCTTGTTATTTCCCTCTCTTGGCTATGATGAGAACATGCGATCATGAGTACTCTTCTACTTTAATTTCTTAATCATTGTTTTATCTTTTATTGATAGTTATTGCTCACCCAAATTGGTTATTATGTCATTGCTTTTGTATAACCGATTATCGCACTACTAAGCAACCATCTACTATTACTAAACTTTTGGCTCTGATTATCTCTTAATGGAATGTTTTGTGGTGGGAGCTCTCTACCTAATTTTATTATCTGCTACTTTCTTTCCAGAACTTATATGGTCAATTGTGGGGTTTCTTGACTTCGGTTTCTTGCAGCTTACTTAATTCACCTGGCTGGCAATGTGGTGTTGACTATTTGCTTGCGACTTATGGGCTTTAGCCCATTTTAATACTTGCCTCTCTTATCTTTTGCCTAGCTTTGTTACTAATCGCTTAAGATGATCTTAACTAATTCATATTCAAACCCTATCATGCTCTATCTGAATGGACTTATAGTGAGCTTCTAATCTGAATATGATGAACTTCTTGTAGTCGGGAATTGACATGGTGTCTTATATGGTTTCCTCGGGATGAACCCTTTCTCATTCTAGCATTCTCTATCTACCCTGTATTTGATTATATTTGTAGGTACTAAGGATATCAAGAATTTTAGCAAATGGATGCAATGAGTTTGCTATGATGGTATGATTTCACTCACTTTTAGTTTGGTAGTAGCTCTTGTGATGTAACCCTTCTACAAGTCGGATGCTCATATTTACCTCTACAACTTGGTGTGAGCCTTCTCTATCACAACTCTTACTATTTCTATTATTTTATTTTTATCATTTTATGTATTACCTTAGCGCTCTAAGTTCTCTTTCTGTTTACATTCATGCAGGTGCTTCTCTCTTGTCCTCTTGTAGGTTTGCTCCAGAGTGTCATGCATTCTCCCATCCTATAAAGCATTGCCCCTAATCTTCCATTGGCTTATTATGTTAATTAATTTGTATCTTTTGATTGCTTTATTATTTTCTTTTGCTTTTGTAGATAGGATTTAGTCCCTAGGTGAGTAGCTCTTTGAGAGTTTATCCCTTTAAGGACCTTGTAACCCTCTTTTGTGGCAATAAAATTCACACAAAAAAAACTAAACACTAAACCCTAAAAAACTACCTAAACCTATAAACCAAACTAAACCTAAACTAAAATACCCTAAACCTAAAACCTCCTAAAAAACCTAAAACCCTAAAAAAAACCCTAAACCCTACCTACACTAAACCCAACCCTAAAATAAAAACCTATACTAACCCTAAACCATAAAAACCTAAAACTGACCTAAACTAAATAATAAAATAAAATAATAAAAACCTAAATATAATAAAAAATTAAAATGAATTAAAACCTAAACTGAAACCTACAAACAAAATCAAATAAATTAATAAAAATAATCGAAAATAAAATAAATTAATAAAAATAATCGAAAATAAACTAAATAAAAATCTGAACTAAACTAAATAATAAAATAAACCTAAAAATAAAAAAATCTAAACAAAAATAAAATTAAACATATAATAAAAAATAAACGTAAAAGAAAATAAAATAAAAACTAAATAAAAACTAAATAAAAATAAACCTTCAAACCAAAAAAAATAAATCAAAAAATAAAATCTAAACCCTAAACTAAAAAAAACTATAAAATAAAATAAACCTTAACCTAAACTAAAATAAATAAAACCAAAGCCAAAACTTAAAATAAACTAAACCTAAACCTACACCTAAACTAAATAAGATAAATTAAAATAAAAATCAACTAAACTAAACTAAAAAACATAAAAATAAAAACTAAAAAACCTAAACCTAAACCTAAAAAATAAAAAATGGAAACCTAAACCTAAAAATTAAAAAAATATAACCTAAACCTTAAAAATAAAATTAAAATAAACAAAACTAAAAAAAAATAATCCTAATGTAAATACACTAAACTAAATAAAAACAAACATAAAGCTAAATAAAATAATAAAAAAAATAAAATAAATAAAATAAATAAATAAACCCAAACCTATCTTTTTAAAAAAAATATCAAAACCCCTAAATCCTCTCTAAACTAAAAATCCTGGGCCACCTAAATCCTAAACCTATCTAAAATAACTCACCTACTGGGCTACCTGACCCACTGGCCACCTAAACTAAAAACCATAAATCTTCCACAACCCTCCCCACTGACCTAAACTAACCCTACCACTGCTCCTGGACCTAAATGTTAAACTGACTATAAACTCCACCTCTAAACCCAAACCCACTGAGCCTGACCTGGGCCACCACCTCAGGCCCTACCCACCTAAACCCTACCCACTATCTTGGGCCCTAAACCACTAAACCTGACTCAAACCCTGATCACTCAACCTACCCACACTTAAACCTGACCTCCCTGTCTGACCCTAAACTTAAATCCTCTCATTAAACCTCCCCTAAACCTAAATCCTAACACCTAAACCCTAATCACCAAATCCCTAAAACATAAACCTTGATTCATAAACCCAAATGGTAAAACATAAACCCTAAACATAAACTTAAAGTAACTAAATAAATAAATAATAAACCTAAACCCTAAAAGCTAATAAACATAAACTGAAACCTAAACCCTAAGAATGGGTAAAACCTTGATGGCAGGAACATCACTGTCAATGAGGCTCAGTCAAGATCTGGTGTTGGAGGTGTAGGTAGAGACGACAGTTATCGTAGTGGTGGTGGGAGATTTAGTGGTACTGGTGGATATGGAGGTGGCAGAAAGAGCGATAGAGGTTACAATCATGGTGGTAGTAGTGGGAGAGATCAGGGACATGATGATGAATCCTGCTACTCGAGAGCTTGGGTGGTTCTTATTGGAACTAGAAAAACTAAAGAACGACGAATCTGATCTGCTACTTATGGAAGTGTGTCTTTATAGTAGAGACGATTCTAGTTATCTAGAGTTTTTTTATTAGCTCTATGTGTGCTAATTTCTTTTCTATGTCATCGCTTATGTCTTAGAAAACTTAGTGTGTTACTTGGTTTATGAAATCGAAAAGAAGAAATGTTGACTCTGAATTTATTCTATTTAAAAAAAATCCTAAACCCTAAACTCTAAACCCTAAAAACTCTAAACCCTAAACCCTAAACATTAAACCCTAAATCCAAAACCTAAACCAAAACAAAACCCCCCAAACCCGAAACCCTAAAAACCTAAACCTAAACTGAATAAAACCCAAAAATAAAATATATAAAAAATTAAACTTAATAAAAATATAAAAAATAAAATAAAATAAAAACTTGAACTAAAATATAAACCTAAACCTAAACCAAAACCTAAACTAAAATGTTAAAATAAAATAAAGGAAAAAATAAAAACTAAAATAAAATAAAATAATTTAAAACTTAAACTAAACTAAAAAATAAAATAAACCTAAAAATAAAAAACCAAAATAAAATAAAAACTAAACTTAAAATAAAAATAAAATAAACTTTAAAAAATAAAATAAAACCTAAACCTAAATCTAAAATAAAAAATCTAAAAATAAAATAAAATAAAACTAAAATAAAAATAAACCTAAACCTAAAAAATAAACTAAAATAAAATCTAAACAAAAGTAAATAAACCTAAAATAAATAAACTAAACTAAATAAAAATAAAAATAAACCTAAATAAAAATAAAAAATAAAATAAAATAAAATAAATAAAAAATAAACTAAGTAAACTAAATAAACCTAAACCTATCAACTTACTTAATTCACTAAAATGAAACAAAAAATAAAAATAAATAAAAATAGAAAAAACCTTAAACCATAAACCCGAAACCCTAAACCTTAAAAACCTTGAATCTAAATCCTAAATCTTAAACCCTAAACCCTAAACCTACAACCTTAAACCCTAATCCTTAAATCCTAAATGCTGAAAAACCCAAAACCCTAAACCCTGAACTATAAAACCCTAAACCCTAAACCCTAAATCTTAAACTCTAAAGCCTGAACCCAAACCCTAAACCTTAAACTGTAAACCCTAAACCCTAAAAAACAAGTGAACTGAACCACAAACCCTAAATCCCAAACCCTAATTTAACCCTAAACCTTACACTAACCCTAAACCCTAAACCTTAAACCCAAATAAATCCTAAACCCTGAAGCTTAAACCCTAAACCATAAACCCTAAACCCTAACCCTTAAACCTAAACCCTAATTCCAAATCATTATGGTTTGGATTTCACTCCCCATTATGCAAATCCATTTAGTTGCATCAATTCCTTTTGTTATGGGTGCTTTTGTTTGGTCAATTTTTCAAATTGATTAAAACGCGATATGAAATCACATCCTTCAGTGGCTAGAATCCTTATTGAATTGGACATTACTAAGAAACACCTCAAAGAAATGTAGTTGGGATCTAAAAATTACGGTTACATGCAAAGAATTGAATTTGAAAATTTCCATGCCTTTTGTTCTCACTATAAAACCCATGGACATGATAATTCTAAATGTTTCATTCTTCATCCTCACCTTAAAAAGAAAATCCCTATTAAGGAAACTTCTTTTCCTAACCTAGGCGGCTATTAAATATAAAAAAACTACATTGGAAAAAAGGATTCTTTGAATGTTTCAAATAAGGCTGATTTACCTTTCACTTCTTCTGAGCAATTGAAGGCTTCTAATGTGGACAATAATTGCTTTTATAAACTTATGAATGAAGATTTTGTTTCCTTTGATTCAATCCTTGCATCCTTGCTAGCTTTGATATATAAAAATAAAGCTTTAATGGAGAACATAAATGAGGAACTTAATACTATGAATCATTCTAATTCAATGTTGAAAATGGCTTTAATACCTCATGATAATCAAGTTGATAAACCTGATTCCATATTCCAAATTTAGGATGATTTAGCTTCTCAAAAAGATTTGATTTTATCTAAAAATTTGGTTAATGATGAGGAAGGTTTTGGTGTTCCCACTTGCCTTCTTAATAAATAAGTTTCTGCTCCCTCCCTTGTTATTCCTGACGCTCATTTATCTTTAATAAATTCTAGTGTCTTGAAGAAAGAGAATTTACTTCTAATCAGGAGATTTCTCCTAAATCTATGATTAATGTTGCTTATGGAACTGAAGAGACGGTTCTAGTTATCATGGTTTTTTATTTACTTAATGCGTGCTCATTTTTTATCTATGTCATCGCTTGTATCTTAGAAAAATTGGTCTATAACTTGGTTGATGAATTCAAAAATAAGAAATGTTGAATCTGAATTTATTCTTTATTAAAAAAAATCTAAAACTCTAAATCCCTAAAAACCATAAAAATCCTAAAACCCTAAACCATGAAACTCTAATCCCCAACCAAACCTCTAAACCCTACTAAACTTAAACCCTAAACCACAAACTAAATCTAAACCCTAAATCCTAAACACAAACCCTAAACCCTATTGAAAAACCCCAAACCACCCACTAAACCATACCTTACCATACTACTTGACCTTCTCTAACCCACTAAAACCTAAACCTAAACCTAAACCTGACCTAAACCCTGGGCCCTAACCCCAACCCTCACTGACCTACACTAAACTAATCTATGCTGACCCACCCTGACCTCCCTAAGACCTGTTAAACTAATCTTAAACCCCAACCCCAAAAACCACCTTAACTAAACCTAAAACCTTAAACTAAACTCAAAACCCACCTAAACCCTAAGTCACCCCACCAGCCCAAACCATAAACCTCTCCACAGCCTAAATCTAAACCCTAAACCCTAAAAACTAAACTAAAGAAACTAAATAAATTAAAAATAAACCTAAACATTAAAACCTAAACTAAACCTAATAATGAGCACCTAATGGAACATCATTCCTAGGCTTAGTATAGATGTCATGGTGGAAGTGATGTGGTGGTGGTGGTCATAGTGGTGGTTGGAGATCTGGAGGTGTTGTTGGATATGGAGGTCATGGTGGGAGTAGTGGTTATTATGGAGGCTGGAGGAGTGAAAGAGGTTACAATAGTGGTGGTCACAGTTGGATAGATCAGGGACATGATGATGGAACCCGTTGCTTGAGAGGTGGTGGTGGCTCTAATGGGAACTGGAGAAACTAAAGATCGGCTGATCCGATCTATTGCTTATGGAACTATCATTACAGTAGAGATAGTTCTAGTTATCTAGGGGTTTTGATTTGCTCTATGTGTGCTCATTTTTTATCTATGTCATCGCTTGTGTCTTAGAAAATTCGGTTCACTACTTGGTTGGTGAAATCAAAAAGAAGAAATGTTGAATATAAATTTGTTCTTTATTAAAAAAACCTTAAACCAAACTAAAACCTAAACCCTAAACCTAAAACCTAAACCTAAACCCTAAACCTTAAAACCATAAACCACAAAATGACCATAAAGCCAAAGCCTAAAACTTAAACCTAAACCTAAACCCTAAACCCTACAAACTACCTAAACCCAAACCCTAAAACCTAAACCTAAAACCCTAAACCCCAAACCCTAAACCCTAAACCTTAAAAACCTTAATCTCTAAATTCTAAACCCACCGGACCATATATATAAACCATAAACTATAAACATATAACCCAAATACTGACCCAAACCTACCTGAACCCAAAACCCAACTAAACTAAACCTAACCAAATCTAAACCCTAAACTAAACTGAATCATTATTGACCAAAGGCTTAAACCTGGACCTAAATCCTAAAACTAAACTAAACCTGACCAAACCTAAACTAGGCTAAACTGGGCATAAAATACCAAACCCAAACTAGGCTAAACTAAACTAAACTGCACTTAGGCCTAGCATGAGTGTGAACATGAGCTACCCAAATAAAACTTAAGGCTAAACTGGGCTAAATCTTACTGAGCTTACTAAACTCTCTAAACTGGGCTAACCAATCCTCTGAGCTGAGTGTGATCAGTACTTAAACTGAGCTGGGCTTACCTACTGACTAGGCTAAACTACTGGGCCCTGACTGAGCTACTCCAAGGCCAATCCTAAAACTGTATCTAAATCTAAATGGGCCCTAAACTCTGACCTCTGAAAACAACTTACTTAGGCCCTAAACTAAACTAAATGATAACCCTAAACTTTGGGCCATACTGAAACCATCCTGGGCCTGAGTCCTGGGCCCTTGCTACCACCTAAACCCTGGGCCCAACCTTAAACCTGGGCCACCACCTCTCCTGAGGCTAGGCCCACACCAGAACTCCCTGGGCCCAACCTATCAAGTCATGGGCCCTAACTAGGCCCTCCACCAAGTCCTAAATCCTGGGCCCTCCTAAGGCCCTAAATCCTGGGCCCTACCCACCTAAATCCTGACCCACCCAAAGTAAATCAGGCCCTAACCTACTGGGCCACCTAAACTTAACCTGGGCCATGACTCCACAGGCCTGACTACCTAAATCTCTAAAACCTAAATAAGATAAATAAACACTTCAGTGTAAATTAAACCTATTAAACCTAAATCTAAACTTAAATTAACTTAATGTTAAATAAAATAAATAAACCAAAAATAAAATAAATAAAATCCTAAACTAAACTAAAATAAAATAAACCTAAAATAAATTAAAACAAAATAAAATAAACCTAAAATAAGCATTAAAACAAAACAAATAAAAAATAAAAATAGATAAAACTAAACCTAAAATAAAACCCTAAAATTAAAAAGTCCTAAACTTAAAAATAAAATAAACCTAAAATAAACTAAAATAAATAAAAGCTAAACCTAAACTTAAAATAAATAAACCTAAACCTAAAAACCTAAACTAAAAAAAAATTAAACTAAAAAAATAAAATAAAACTAAAATAAACTAAAATAAAACCTAAAACCTAAAACCTAAATTATAATAAAAACTAAACTTAAAAAAAATAAAATAAAACCTAAACATAAAAGAAAATAAAATAAAACTAAACTCAAAATAAACATAAACCTAAAATAAACCATATAAATAATAAAATAAAAAACCTAAATTCAAATAAATAAACCTAAAATAAATAAACTAACTTAAATAAAAATAAAATGAACACTAAAAATAAGAAATAAAAAAATAAACTAAAATATATAAAAAAATAAGCTAAATAAACCTACTCATTTACTTAATTTAGAAAAATAAATAAATAAATAAATAAACCTAAACCCAAAACCTAAACTAAACCCACAAACCAAACCAAAAACCACAAACCTACTAAACCCTAAACACTAAACCTTAAACCCTAAAACCCTACTAAATAAACCAAAAACCCTAAACCCTAAAGCAAGCTATTTCTAAACCCACAAACCCTAAACCCTAAAACCCTAAATCCACAAAGCTAAACACTAAAAATCTAAACCTTAAACCATAAACCCTAACCCTAAACCCTAAACACTAACCCTACTGGAGGTGCTGGTAAATATGATGGTGGATATGGATGAGATGGTTAAGGAGATAGGAACTAGAGGTGGGGGATCTGGTGGTACTGATAGATCTAGAGGAGCTGGTGGATATGGAGGTGGTGGTTATGGAGGCACATGGAGTGACGGAGGTTATAGCCATGGTGGTGGTGGAGGGATAGATCATGGATATGATGGTAGATCCCGCTACTCAAGAGGTGAGGGTGGTTCTAATGGGAACTTGAGAAAATGAAGAACGGTCGATCCGATTTGCTGCTTATGGAACTGAAGAGACGGTTCTAGTTATCTATGGTTTTTGATTTGCTTAATGCGTGCTCATTTTTTATCTATGTCATCGCTTGTATCTTAGAAAACTTGGTCTACTACTTGGTTGATGAATTCAAAATAAAAATGTTGAATATGAATTTATTATTTATTAAAAAATCTTAAACCATAAACCTAAAACTTAAACCACAAAAACCACAAAACCACAAACCATAAAACTACAATCCACAAACCAAAGCTATAAACCCTAAACCACAGGACTAACCTAAACCACAAAGCACCAAAACCTTAAACCCTAAACCATAAACCTAAACTAAACCATAAACCTAAAACAACCTAAATCCTAAACCTAAAACCTTAACCTAAAACCTAAACACTAAACCATAAACCCTAAACCCTAAACTCCTAAACCCTAAACCCTAAACCCTAAACTAACCTTAAACCCTAAAGTTTAAACATTAAACTCTAAACCCTAAACTAATCAAATGCTAAAACCCAAACCCTAACCTAAACCCTAAACTAACCTAAACCATAAGCTAAACTAATCCTTAAATCCTAAACTATAAAACCTAAAACCCTAAAGCTAAATACTAAACCATAAACCAACCCTAAAACCCTAACCTTAAAGAACTCTAAACCTAAACCCTAAACCCTAAACCCTAAGCTCTAAACCCTAACCCTAAGCCCTAAACCATAGAACCCGAATCTCTAAACCCTAAAGCCTAAATCTAAACCCTAAACCCTAAACTTAAACCTAAAGAAACTAAATAAATTAAAAAATAAACCTAAACATTAAAACCTAAACTTAAACCTAAACCCTAATAATGAGCTGTACCTTACAACAGGAACATCAGTGTCAACTAGGCTTAGTATAGATGTCGTGGTGGAAGTGATGGTGGTGGTGGTGGTTATCATAGTGGTGGTTGGAGATCTGGAGGTGTTGTTGGATATGGAGGTCATGGTGGGAGTAGTGGTTATTATGGAGGCTGGAGGAAAGAGGTTACAAGTGGTGGCTAATAGGACATGATGATGGAACCCGTTGCTCGAGAGGTGGTGGTGGCTCTAATGGGAACTGGAGAAACTAAAGATCGGCTGATCCGATCTATTGCTTATGGAACTATCATTACAGTAGAGATAGTTCTAGTTATCTAGGGGTTTTGATTTGCTCTATGTGCGCTCATTTTTTATCTATGTCGTCGCTTGTGTCTTAGAAAATTCGGTTCACTACTTGGTTGGTGAAATCAAAAAGAAGAAATGTTGAATATAAATTTGTTCTTTATTAAAAAAAACCTTAAACCCTAAACCGTAAACTAAAACCTAAACCCTAAACCTAAAACCTAAACCCTAAACTTAAACCTTAAAACCATAAACCCTAAAACTAAAACCATAAAGCCTAAACTTAAAAACTTAAACTCCTAAACTTAAACCTAAACCCTAAAACCATAAACCCTAAACCTAAACCCTAAACCTAAACTTAAAACCTAAAACCCTAAACCTAAACCTAAACCTCTAAACCTTAAAACTCCAATTCTAAATTCCTAAACTCCAAAACCTGAACCATAAATCAGAAACTAAATACTAAACTAAACCTAAACCCTAAAACCTAAACCTAAACACTAAACCTAAACTACCTACTAAATCTAAACCCTAAATAAACCTAATCATAAATTAATAAACCTAACTTAAACTTAAACTACCTAATCTAAACTAAACCTAAACTAAATTAAACTAAACTTAAACCTAAATCTAATATAAATTAACCTAAACTAAACTCTCTAAACCCTAAACCTAAACTAAAACTTAAACTAACATAAATAAACCCCATAAACTAAATTAAACTTAAATAACTTAAACCTAAACTTAAATCTAAACTTAAACTAAAATTAAACCCTAAACTAAACTCTAAACTCAACTCTAAACTTAAACCTAAATCTCTAAACTAAAAAACTTAAACTTAAATCTAATAAACTTAAACCTATAAACTTAAACCTAAATCAAACTTAAACTAAACCTAAACTTAAACTTAAATCCTAAACCTAAACCTAAATACTATAAACCCTAAACTTAAACCTAAACCCTAAACTAAATCTAAAATAAACTTAACTAAACTTCACCTAAATAAAACCAACCTAAACTTAAATAAAAAACTAAACCAACTTAAACTATAAACCTAAACCCTAAACCTAACTTAAACCTAAATTTAAACTACCTAAACCTAAACTTAAAACCTAAAATTTAAATCAACTAAACTTTAAACTAAAACCTAAACTTAAACTAAACCTAAAATCTAAACCCTAAAGCTAAACACTAAATCAATACCTAAACTCCCACTAAATTATAAATTTAAACTCTAAACTAAACCCTAAACCTAAACTATAAATCTAAATCTAAACTAAACCTAAACTAACCTAAACTAAACCTAAACTTAAACCTAAATCTAAACCTAAACCCAAAATTCCTAAAACCTAAACCCTAAACACTAAACCCTAAACCATAAACCTTAAACCCTAAACCATAAAACCACAAACCATAAACCCTAAACCCTAAACCCTAAAAACCTAAGAACCTAAATCTAAACTAAATAAAACCTAAAAATAAAATAAATAAACAAACTTCAATGTAAATAAAATTAAAACCTAAATTAAAACCTAAATCTAAACTTAAAATTAAACTTAAACTTAAAAATAATATAAAATAAAATAAAACTAAACTAAACCAAAATAAAATAAATAAAATCCTAAACTAAACTAAAAAGTAAAATAAACCTAAAAATAAATTAAAAACAAAATAAAATGAAAACTAAACCTAAAATAAGCATTAACTAAACCTAAAACAAAATAAAATAAAAATAGAATAAAAACCTAAACCTAAAAAATAAACCTAAACCCTAAATTAAAAAAAGTCCTAAACCTAAAAAAATAAAATAAACCTAAAATAAACTAAAATAAATAAAAGCTAAACCTAAACTTAAAATAAACTAAACCTAAACCTAAACCTAAACTAAATTAAAAGAATTAAACTAAAAATAAACCAACACCTAAACTAAAAATAAACCTAAAATAAAAACCTAAAACCTAAACCTAAAAATTATAATAAAAAACTAAACTTAAACCTAAAAATAAAAAATAAAACCTAAACATAAAAAAGAAAATAAAAATAAAACTAAACTCAAAAATAAACATAAACCTAAACCTAAACCATATAAATAAGCTAAAATAAAAAACCTAAATTCAAATAAATAAACCTAAAATAAATAAACTAACTTAAATAAAAATAAAAATGAACCTACCTAAAAATAAGAAATAAAATAAACTAAAATATATAAAAAATAAGCTAAATAAACCTAAACCTACTCATTTACTTAATTTAGAAAATAAATAAATAAATAAATAAAAACCCTAAACCTTAAACAACCCCAAACCCTAAAACCCTAAACCCTAAAACCAAACCAAAAACCCTAAACCCTACCTAAACCCTAAACACTAAACCTTAAACCCTAAAACCCTAAGCCCTAAATCGTAAACCCTAAACTAACCCTAAAGCCGAAGCTATTTCTAAACCCTAAACCCTAAACCCTAAAAACCCTAAACCTAAAGCCTAAACACTAAAGCCTAATCTCTAAACCTTAAACCATAAACCCTAACCCTAAACCCTAAACACTAACCCTACTGGAGGTGCTGGTAGATATGATGGTGGATATGGATGAGTTGGTTAAGGAGATAGGAACTAGAGGTGGGGATCTAAATAGATCTAGAGGTGGATATGGAGGTGGTGGTTATGGAGGCTGAGTGACGGAGGTTATAGCCATGGTGGTGGTGGAGGGATAGATCATGGATATGATGGTAGATCCACTCAAGAGGAGGGTGGTTCTAATGGGAACTTGAGAAAATGAAGAAAAATGATCCATTTGCTACTAAATCAAGAGACGGTTCTAGTTATCTATGGTTTTTGATTTGCTTAATGCGTGCTCATTTTTTATCTATGTCATCGCTTGTATCTCAGAAAACTTGGTCTACTACTTGGTTGATGAATTCAAAAATAAAAAATGTTGAATATGAATTTATTATTTATTAAAAAAATCTTAAACCATAAACCCTAAAACTTAAACCCTAAAAACCCTAAAACCCTAAACCTAAACCATAAACTAAAACCTAAACTAAACTTAAACCTAAACCTAACAACCTAAACCTAAAGAAATTAACCTAAACCCTAAATCCTAAACACCAATCCCTAAACCCTAAACTAAAAAACCCTAAACCCAAAAGCCTTAAACCCTAAACCCTAAACCTAAACTAAACCATAAACCCTAAAAACTTAAACCCTAAACCAAACTAAAACCTTAACTCCTAAACTAAACCATAAACCCTAAACCTAAACCTAAACTAAAAGAATAAACTAAACCTAAACCTAAACCCTAAACATTAAACTCTAAACCCTAAACCTTTAATCTTAAACCCTAAAATCTCAAACCCTAAGCCTAAACCCTAAACTAACCCTAAACCATAAAAACCCAAAACCCTAAAGCCTAAACATTAAACCCTAAACCATGAACCCTAAAACCCCTGAACCTTAAAGCATAAACTCTACACCTAAACCCTAAACCCTAAACCCTAAGCTCTAAACCCTAACCCTATGCCCTAAACCTTAAAACCCTAAACTCTAAACCCTAACGCCTAACTCTAAACCCTAAACCCTAAACCTTAAGCCTTAAACTCTAAAGCTAAACATAAAGAAACTAAATAAATAAAAAAATAAACCTAAACCCTAAAACCTAAACTTAAACCTAAACCATAAAAATGGGCTGAACCTTGACAACAGGAACATCAGTGTCAACTAAGCTTAGTATAGATGTCGTGGTGGAAGCGAAGGTGGTGGTGGTGGTTATCGTAGTGGTGGTTGGGGATCTAGAGGTGTTGTTGGATATGGAGGTTGTTGTGGGAGTAGTGGTTATTACGGAGGTTGGAGGAGTGACAGAGGTTACATTTGTGGTGGTCGTAGATGGATAGATCAGGGTCATGATGGCAAAACCCTTTGCTCGAGAGGCGGTGGTGGCTCTAAAGGGAACTAGAGAAACTAAAGATCGGCTGATCCGATCTATTGCTTATGGAACTATCTTTATAGAGATAGTTCTAGTTATCTAGGGTTTTGATTTTCTCTATGTGTACTCATTTTTTATCTATGTCATTGCTTGTGTCCTAGAAAACTTGGTGCACTACTTGGTTGGTGAAATCAAAAAGAAGAAATGTTGAATATAAATTTGTTCTTTATTAAAAAATCTTAAACCCTAAACCCTAAACTAAAACCTAAACCCTAAACCTAAAACCTAAACCCTAAACCCTAAACCTTAAAAACCATAAACCCTAAAAACTAAACCCTAAAGCCTAAAGCCTAAACTTTAAACCCTAAACCCTAAACCCTAAACCCTAAACCATAAACCCTAAACCCAAAACCTAAACCCTAAAACCTAAACCTTAAAACCTAAAACCCTAAACCTAAACTAAACCTTAAACTAAAACTTAAACTTAAACCTAAAACCCTAACCTAAATGTAAATTTAAACTATAAACTATAAACATTTAACCTAAACTAAAACCTTAAACTTAAACTAAACCTAAAATACTAAACCTAAACTAAAAAACCTAAATTTTAAACCCTAAATAAATCAATCATAAACTAAATCATAAACTTAAACTTAAACTTAAACTCCTACCTAAATCTAAACTAAACTAAATCTAAACTTAAACTTAAACTAAACTAAATAAACTCTAATATAAACTAAACCTAAACTTAAATCTAAAAACCTTAAACTTAAACTTAAACTAACTAAACTTAAACCTAAATTAAACCTAAACCTAAATCAAACTAAACTAAAATTAAACCTAAACTTAAACTTAAACCTAAATAAATCCTAAACTCTAAACCTAAACTAAACCTAAACTTAAATCTAAAACTTAAACTAAACTAACCTAACTTAAACCTAAACCTAAACCTAAACTAAACTAAACCTAAATCTAACCTAAACTTAAACTTAAACTCAATAACTTAAACTAAATAAAAAACTAATCTAAAGTTAAACCTAAATAAACCTAAACTTTAAACTTAAATCTAAATCTACCCTAAACTAAACCTAAATATAATCCTAACTTAACCTAAACTTAAACTTAAACCTTAAACCTAAACCTAAACTTAAACTCTCTATTTAAACCCTAAACCTAAATAAAATAAACCACCTAAATAAACCCTAAACCTTAAACTAAACCTTAAACTTAAACCCTAAACCCTAAACCCTAAACTAATCCTAAACCCTTAACCCTAAACTTAAACCTAAACCTAAACCTAAACCTTAAAACTAAACCTAAACTCTAAACCTAAACCTAAACCCTAAACCTTAAACCTAAACCTAAACCTAAACTAAACCTAAACCCTAAATTGAAACCCATAAAGCCAAGAAAACTATTTCCTATGCCATCATCCTCGTGCTCTAGCTATTTCCCTTTCCCTCTCTCATTTTTAGCTTTATGGCTGCTACTTGCCTATTTATTTACATGATTCGCATTGTATTCCTTTTTGAATCCATGACCATTGTCCTATTTCGTGTCTTTATTGTAGTGACATCACGGCTTGGCGTCTACCCGATGATTCCTTGGAGAAAATTGAAAGACCCTATGGATCCTATTAGGGCATCAATTAACCTTATTTTGACAGCTTTGAAATCATTCAAAGACATTCCAGTTTGGATATCTCTCCCCAATATGCGAATTCATTTCATTAACCATCAATTCTTTTTTACTATGGTGCTTTATTTTGTCAGAAATTGCAAATTGATCAGGAAATGACTATGAAATCTCATCTTTTAGTGGCTAGAATCCTTATTTAATTAGACATTACCAAGAAACACCCCAAAGAAATTTAGTTGGGATTTGAAAAGTATAGTTATATATAAATAATTGAATTTAAAATTTTCCCTATTTTTTGTTCTCACTGTAAAATACACTAGCATGATAATTTTGAATGTTTCCTTCTACATCCTTACCTAAAAAAGTAATCCCTTTAAGCAAACTTCTATTCCTAAATATCAAAAAAAGCTACTTCAAAAAAAAGGAATTTTTGAATGTTCCTAATAAGGCTATTTTACCTCTTACTTCTTCTGTGCAATTGAAAGTTTCTAATGTGAATAATAATAGTTTTTCTAAACTTTTGGATGACGATTCTATTTCCTCTGATTCAATCCCTACATCCTTGCTGGCTTTAATTGATGAAAATGAAGCTTTGATTGAGAATATAAATGAGGATATTAAAGTTATGCATCATTTAAATTCAATGCAGAATATGGCTCTAATACCTCATGATAATCAGGTTGAAAAATCCAATCCTATTTTCCAGATTTAGGATGATTTAAATTCTCATAAAGATTTGGCTTTGTCTAATAATTTAGATCATGAAAAGAAAGGGCTTAGTGTTCACACTTACCTCTAAATAAATATGTTTCTGCTCCCTCTCTTGCTATTCTTGATGCTCATTTGACTTTAATAAATTCTAATATCTTGGTAGAAGGAGAACTCATTTCAAATCAAGTGATTTCTCCTAAATCTATGACTAATGTTGTTAAATCCTCCTCGGATGATGATTATATGGGAAAAGAAAATGGTTTCCAAACTTATCATGCTAAAAAAAGAAAAAAAATGTTAAAATCTTCCCTCCCAAATTGCTAAGAAACACTAGATAGGCTACGGCCTTGCTATCCTCTCTTAATTAAACTTTTCTTAACCCATTTTTATTTCTTTATGTTTTATTTTATTATTTGGAATGTTAGAGGGATCGGTACCCTCTCTATTCATAACTGTATTAAAAATCTTTGTCATAAACATAATATTTGTTTACACATTTTTTCTAGCGCCTCTTGTTCATGCTAATAAAATTAATCATGCCACTAGAATGATTGATTTCAATAAAATTTTTCTCTAATGCCAGAAATAGATTGGGTGCTTTTGGAATAACTTTGTATTGGTTTCTATTCTTGATGATTTTCAACAAGTTATCAATGCTCAAATCTCTTATGGTGATTATTGTGTTTTGGGCTTAGATCTGTAAGAAATATTTTTTGGGATAATTTGAGGAATTTTTCTACCTCTGTCAATAATCCTTGGTTTGTTGGTTGTCATTTCAACACTATTTTATTCACTAATGAAGTGGTTTTTGCTCTCCTAAGATTCATTCCATGGAAGAATTTTATAATATAATCCTTGATAATTTGATTGATATTGGTTTTAAAGGTTCTAATTATACTTAAAAAAAAGACTAAAGGCTAGATCAGATTCTTTTTAATACTCATTAGATTACTCAATGACATATTACTTCTATCGATCATTTAAGCAGAACATTGTTTGATCATGCTCCTCTTTTGGTTTCTATTAAAGATAATTCTAATATATTAAAAATTTCTCTCCTTTAGATTTCGTAACATAATGCATTTAGCTATTCATTTTTTTTAATGTTGTGGCCAACAGTTGTAAAGCTCTTTTACATCCCAATAATTTGATTATGGGGATGAATAGACTTTTGTTTAAGCTTAAAATATTTAAAGGAAAATTTGGGTCGGTGGAACAAGCATTATTTTAAAAACCTTTTTGTTAATATCAATGATATGGAAAGAATGGTTTGTGATCTTGAGGTCTCTATTATGGTTGATCCTTCTAATATTAAGGACTTGACTGAGGTAAAAGATAAACTTGTTGATTTTCAAAATATGGAAGAGACAAACTTATTGGTGTCCAAAAGCTGCTAATAAACATATTGTGGATGGTGACAGGAATACTAGAAATTTCCATGCTTTAATTTATAAAAAGAGAGCTATAAATAATATTCAAAAAATTAAAGATGGTAATGGAGAATGAATTATGGAGAATAATGATATTAAGGTTGTTATTACTTTAGAAATATGCTTAATAAGAGTTACTCTTATAAAACCAATTTCTAAATCGCATGATTCCTTCTATTATTACCTATGATGATAATGATTTGCTTACTATTATGCCTAATGAAGATGAAATTTTTAAAGTTCTTAATAGCATGAGCATAGATTATGTTGCTGGTCCGGAGGGTTTCATTACACAATTTTTTCAAAATAATTGGTTTATTATTAAAAATAATTTGATTGTGGTTGTGGTTGACTTTTTAATGGTAATACTTTTCCTAGATATTTTTTAGCACTTCTATTATTTTCATACCCAAGAAAGATAATCTGAACTATTAGAGTGATTTTAGAACTATTAGTCTTCGCACCTTCTTCAATAAGCTAATTTCCAAAATTCTTGCCAACAGGCTTAGTCCTTTACTTCATAAGATATCTCTCTCAACCAAATTTGTTTTGTTAAAGGTAGATCTATTTCTGATAACATTCTACTCACCCAAGAATTAATTCATGACTTAGATGCTAAGACTAGAGCTGGAAACATTCTTTTCAAATTATATATTACCAAAGCTTTTGATAATATCTCTTAGGATTTCTTTTTCCATAATTTGAATTTATTTGGGTTTTTTGATAATTTACTTTTCTTATTAATAATTGTATTAATAATGTATGGTTTTTTATTTTGTTTAATGGGGAAGCTTTGGACTTCCTTCTTACTTCCCATGGCTTAAGACAAGGGGCCCTGGATCTCTTACTTTATTTATTATTGTTGTTGTGTACTTATCTAGGAGCATCAATGAGTTATTTTTAAACAATCCTAGTATGTACTATAGAAATCTTGGTGGTCTTCCTATTTCCCACTTAAGCTTTGTAAATTATTTTATTATTTTTTGCAATGCTTCTATTCAACATATCAAGAACTTCAATATTTTTTTAAATAAATTTGGTAGAGAAACTGGTCTTTTTATCAATGATAACAAAAGCTATTTTATTATTTCTTCAAGTATCTCTAGTAATAAAATCAATCAAATCTGGCATATCACTAATTTTAAACATCAACACTTACCTCTTAAGTAATTGTGCTCTATTTAATGGTCCAAAATGATCTCATCTTTTTGATGAGTTAATTCAAAAACTTTTAAATAAAATTTTTGTTTGGGAATTGCATTTACTGTCCTTTGGTGGCAGGCTCACTATTATTAAAAGCACTATCAATTTTATGCCCTTTTCTTTGATTCAAACTATTATTCCCACTAATTCTAGTCTTATCAAAATTGATCGCTTGCTTAAGAAATTTTTTTGGGGATCGAATAATTCTATTATAAGAATGCATTGGACATCCTGGCATAAATGCTGTGGTCCTTTTGGTGAAGGTGGTCTTGGTTGCAAACCTATTCATGCAGCTATGACTGCCTTTTCTCATATGCTCTGGTGGGCTTTAAAAAGTATGATGGCCTTTGGGCTAATTTTATAATGGAAAAATATTCCCAAGGTAAACACCCTCTTATCATGCTTATAAAGTTGGTGACTCTCCCATTTGGAAAATACTTTGCTCTATTAAATGGGTTGTTGAATCTTTAATATCTTGGGGTGATCCTCTTATATGTGCTTAATATCTTCTTTCTTTTGGCAATACATCTATTCACTCCCTTTTGTCTATACACTCTATTGTTGCTATCAAAGTTAAATTTTTTTGGCTTAAGAACAATTGGAATGAAAATAAACATGAGAACTACATTACTATTTCTATTTTTGACAAGTTTTGCAACATCGCTATGTTTTCTAATAAACTTGATCAAATTCTTTTCAAGCTCTCTTACAATGGCGATTTCGTTCTTAAAGAAGTTTGTAATTTATTAGAAATAAACAAAACCCTCTAATGTTTTCATTAAACTTTCGAACAATATCATTCCCATTTCTTATTCTATTTTAGGTTGGAGGATTTTGAATAACTTCATTCTTGTAAATTCCTTTCTTTGGCTTAAATTAGTTTATTTACCTTCCAAGTTCTATTGTTGCTTTCATATTGAAATTGTTAATCATGTTTTTTGTCAATTGTGATATTGTTTCCAAACTTTGGATATGGTGTCACGATTTATTTAACACTAACTACTTTTAGGGCTCTCTTTTGTTATATCAACTTCTTGAAGTTTGCTTCCATAAAACTGTGAAAGGTCATACTAAAGTTTTAATTGCCATTACCCTTATTTTGTTCATTTGGATGGATAGAAATGACGCTAAATATCGAGGTATCCCTATGAACCATAGAAGGATCCTTGCTATAACCCTAAACCCTAAACCTAAACCGTAAACCCTAAAATCCTAAACACTAAAACCCTAAAACAATAAACACTAAAACTCTAAACGCTAAACCCTAAACCATAAATACCTAATCCTAAACCTAAAAATAAAAAAGAAAACAAAAACATAGAAAATAAAATAAAAACAAAACAAAACTAAAGAATAAATCTAAACTGAAAAAATATACTAAAATAAAAAATGTAAACTAAAATAAATAAACTAGACTAAATAATAATAAAAATAAACCTAGAAAATCAAAATAAAATAAACTATAAAAAAATAAAAAGAAACTAAATATACCTAAAACCTACGGTTTACTTAATTTAAATAAAAAACAAAATAAACACTAATACTAAACCATGACACCCTAAACCTAAACACTGAGCCTAGGCCCTAGTGCTGATCCTAGGCCCTGACCCTATCCTGGCCCTGACCTAAATGGGCCCTGGGCTAAACTGATCTGAAGGCTCTGAGCCACAGGCCTGACTGACCAGGCCCTGGGCCCTGGCAAGGCCCTGGGCCCTGGATCCTGACCTCTGAGCCCTGGCACTGGGCCCTAAGACCCTAGGCCCACTGAGCTGACCTGGGCCTGGGCCCTAGGCCCTGGGCCCTGGGCTAACTGATAACTTTAACCACCTGGCCCTGGGCTATGGGCCATGGGCCCTGGGCCTGCCCAGGACCTGGGCCCTGGGCCCTGGGCCCTCCTGGAGTCCTAACCTATAGTCTTAGACCCTCCTGACTCCTGGGCCCTGGGCCACTCCAATGGGCCCTGACCTTCTAACCTAAAACTAAACCTAAATAAAATCAAAAATAAAATAAATAAACTTCAATGTAAATAAAATAAAATCTAATAAAACCTAAAACTAATTAAACTAAACCTAAAATATAAGTAAAAATAAAATAAAACTAAACAAATAAAATAAATAGATCTTAAACTAAACTAAAGATAAACCACAAAAAATTTAAAACAAAATAAAATAAAAAAATCTAAAGCTAAATTTGCGATAAAAAAATAAAATTGAGATAAACACAAACTAAAATAAACAAACCCTAAATAAAAAAAAAACTAAAAATAAAAAATAAATAAAAATAAACCTAAACTAAACTAAAAAAATTAACTAAAAACAAAACTAAACTAAATAAACTAAATTGGATAAATAAACTAAAATACACCTAAACTAAAAAATAAAACTAAAATAAAAAATATAAACCTAAAAAACCTAAAATATAAAACTAAATAAACTAAAAATAAACCTAAAATAAAAAATAAAAAAAAACAAACTAAATATAAAATAAAAAAATAAACTAAAAAAAATAAAATAAATAAACCTAAAATAATGAAATGCTAAACTGCAAAAATAAA
>JAKCPB010000753.1:0-105766 GCA_021442155.1 Cymbidium sinense | reverse complement strand
TTCAATTTAAATTATGTAAGTGATAGGACTAAAATATATAGTTTTTTATTTAGACTAATTTTATGTTTTTTATCTTAAGCAATCCTCAGTGATGTGATATCCAATATAATATAATATGTTATATGTATTATAATATAGGATGGCATAACATAGTGTAGCATCATGCATTATAGCATACTATTGTGTATTACTACTTATTGTTTAGCATATTTTAGTTTGTTATAGTATGATGTAGTAGAGTTTCTGGTATAATTCATAAAAATACTAATTTATAGGTGAGATGATGGATTTGGCCAAATTTAAGGTAAGCTTTAGGAACATCATTGGGGTGTGCTATGGTGTGATTTTAATCAAAAGAATGGAATTTTGCATCCAAAATAAATGTTCATTTTTCAACCAAATTTTATAAATTTTTGCTTAAAGTGATTCATTTTAAGGTGTAATGTAAGATAATATATTATATGAAAGCATATTAAAATATAATGTACATAACAATATAACTTCACATATATATGAATGTGGTGGTTACTAAATGTTATTGTACATTTTAGTATGTTTTACTTTTGTTATAATGCATTCAAAACTCACAAAAATGTTAATTTGAAGGTTGAGATGGAAGAATTTGGCCAAATTCAAGGTACACACCAAGAAGCAACACCAAAATTATGCAATTTTGTACCATTTCTAATAAAAAATAACAATTTTACATCCAAAATGAACATTATTCATATTTTGAGAAAATTTGTTATTTGTTCCTTTTAAGTGATAATGAGGTGTAATGTTAGATAATATATTATATTATAGCAAATTATAATATAACATCATATATTATAATATAATATGTGTTAATTCATACTATAATATGTTTAGCATGATATTGTATAGTTAGTTTGAGCTTGCAAATCACAAATCATAAAATGTTGATTACAATGTTAAGATGATGTAATTTGAAGGAATACATTGTTAGGCTTTTGGTTGAAGTATTAAAGGTGTGCATAAGAGAAGAAATAAGATTTGATGAGAATTCCATGTCAAGGACATGGAGGGAGGTTCCGCTAGGGGATCACACATGCATTGGACATGACATGTGAGGGGTCAATGTCAAGGGCATAAAAGAAGAAAATTTGTTGGGGATAAGGTTTGAATTTAATTTGACTATATGATTTGTATAAAGAAGATCTACTAGGGATTAGAATCTATAATCCATTGGGGATTAAGATCGAATTGACTTTAATTTATTTTGTTTTAATTGATGTGGAAGCATATTGTTAGAGATATGGGCTCGAGTCTAGGGATCATATGAACCTTCCACTAGGGAAGTGTTGCTATCCGCTGGATTTGGATTTGAGTTTGATTTCATAGATTTGTTTGGTGATGTATCCACTGGGAATAAGAGTTTGGTTGGATTTCTTTGATTTAGACTTTACTCAGTGAGTTGGTTTAATTTGGCTCTATTGGAGAGGTTGGTTTTGAATTTGATTTGTTTGCTTGACTTGTTTATATATGATTTGGGGCTCCACTAGGGAGAAGGGTGTGATTTAACTCACAGGAAAAGATTGGGTTTAATTTAATTTGAGTTAATGTATGGACCCGGCGATGGACCCACTAGAAGGGGCTATATCACCTACCTTAAGTTTTAAGTTTACAATCCAAAGGGATAGTCTACCGTTGGAGCTAGCCAACCTAAGGGTTGGTTTCCTTTGTGCAATTGCTAGAAGAAGGCATACAGACTTACATCTTCCAAAGTGAGGAACAACCATTGGGGTGACCTTGGATGCACAACAAATCGAACCGACCTAGCTACTAGTGAATGTCGGGGACTTATGTCAACTCAAAAGTAGTCGGATTAATTTTATCTTAATTTCATGTGATTTGATATGGTTTATTTTGGTTTAGTTTGATTTTGAATTGAGGGCCGCTTGGGATGTGAGCTCGGTCAAATTTGATAGATTTAATTTATGGACCATGTCAGTGTGTGATGGACCCACTAAGAAGGGGATATATTAGACTTGTCCTATCTCAGATTTATAAATCCAAAGGGATAGTCCGGCGGGAGCTAGCCAACCAAGGGTTGCCTTTTCTGTGCAATGCTGCTAGAAGAAGGCATAGTAGACTTACATCTTCTAAAGTGGGAACAACCATGACTGTGGTAGCATAACAAATCAAACTGACTTAGGGGATTACTAAGTGAATGCCTTGGGACTTATATCAACTCAAGAGTAGATTCTATAGGGAGTTTTGTTGACAATACCCTAAAGATAGATACATGCTTGGGAAAAGGTACCGCTAGGGTGTCCTCCTAATCCACAAGTGAATATATTTTTATTTATTTGTGGACCTGTTGGTGTGAGAGGACCACACTAAGAAGGGGCTATGTCATTTGACCTATCTCATTTATGGACCAAGGGAGAATCTGACATCACAGATGAATTCTCCAACCATAGGGGTGGTTACTAGGAAAGGGAACCATTCAGATAGTAACCCGCAAGTGTCTAAATGGGGTTACAAAGGACATGATCCAAATATAGTCTAGGAGTGCTTGGGGCATTATCGAGCCCTGAAAAGAAAATAGGTGTATGGTGGCCAACTCAAGGAGAAAGTGTAGACTTACATCTGCCATGAGTGGTGTATCCTAAGGTGAGAACCAACCAACCTAAGTGTATCCATCAAGATGAGAAATAACCATCCTAAGGTGGTTTTCGATGTGCAATGATCAATCTAGAAATAAAGCATGTAGGATTACAACTTTCCAAGTAGAATTGATCATCGGGATAACCTATTTTTGGTGGGACATATGCTATTTGACTTAGAGTGACTACTAAGTAGGGAGCCCTGAGGAAGGACTAGACTTGACAAGCAAGAGGGAAGGAGCCACTAGGGGACTTATCCTAAACCTCAAATATACTCCCAACAAGGAATGAAGGCTAATCAAGAAGAAGAATAGCGACTCACATCCTCTTAAATGAAGCCAACATGAGGTAGCTATCGGCCATGTAAGGCCTACCAAACTAACAAGGCATCGTGGTGTAGGGCTAAGTAAGGAAGGAAAGCATATCAAATTTTACATCCTCCAAAGTAAGAAGACCACTGGTGACACACTAGGGTGACATCACCAACCTAGAGTAGCTACTGGTGAGTGAGGGTTTATCTCAACTCAGTAGAGATAGATATGTTTATTTTATATTTTGTGTGTAGTTTGTGTTTGTGTGTCCATGAAGGATAGGACAGCTTGGTTCTTACACCTACCCTAAACACATCATATTCACAAACAAGAATACTTTCAACATGGAAGAGATTGAATTCAAATGGAATTTTCATTAATGATAATTATTTTCAAACATGATTTATAATATTTTTTTTAAGTAGAGCCCATTGATTGGAAGCATTGGGTGCTCTCCTTATGATTAATAAGTCGATAAGATCCTCCATGGTAGGCCTTCTATGATAAAAGGCCTTCCCAAGTGGGTTCAAACTTGCCTCCCATCTTATGGGAAAATTAGTCTCCTTAGAACTAAAATAAGCTCCTACTTAAAAAGCTCTAGGATAGACCAACTTGTGAGCTTGAATCATTTTAGCTTTGTACAACAGATTTTGGCATGATCTCTCCTCCAAACCTTTGAGCTCTTCTAACCATAACTTGGCATTCTACACTAGTGATCTTGCTCATAGCTATCCTTAGTGATGGGAGTTGGACTCTAATGGTAGAATGGCACCCATACACTAAGGAGAAAGGAGTAGACTGAGTTGAGTTCTATATGTGGTGTGTGGTAGGCCCACACAAGGCTTCAACTACTGCCACTATCGCATTATTATCAAGTGTCTTCTAGTATTTGATGAGAGTTTTATTGAAGGCTTCCAAGCCATTTTCCCTGTAGTTGATGGTAGAATATCTCCAATCTATATCACCAATAAAGTTATTGATCTTGATGCTCTTGAATGTAATACCATTATCAGATATAATTCATCGAGGAACTCTCAACCTATATATGATATGGTTCCTAAAAAACTAAAGCACATGCTGAGCTGTGACCTCTAGTGAAATCACCCATTTGGAAAAGTAGTCAAGAGCCTAAGATGAACTAATGACCCTTGAAGAAGGAGGATCAATCACCCACTATGTTGGTACCAATGTCCATGAGGCCAATGTAAGATGTAGAATGTTGGTGGTTGGTGTAGGACCACACCATGTATTTGACATTGGTGCATCACCTAGCCATATCCATGCAATCTTTGATCATCGACAATAGTATCCTAGTCTCTTGATCTTGGCTTTCATCTTGGACCAAATTAGTTGGCTCACATAATCGATCTAAGTCATGATCTTAGCTTTGTGATTGTCAAATAATAACCACATATGATTGAAAGACTATTGAATAAGACACCATCCACAAGAGCATGAAAGTTCTCTACTTCATCCGAGGCTTGGGACTTCTCTTGAGGTAGTTTCATTTAGGTAATCCATGAATGGTTGCCTCAATCTAACTCATTGTCCTTCTTGGCAATGGAAACCTTACCTTCAAGAGAGTACTTTTTGATGAGTTCAATATCAATAAAGGATAAGACTTATCTATTTTGGACCTTTATTGTTATGGAATCATCCTATGGACATGCCAACTCCTTGGCAAGCTTGGCTAAAGTATATGATATGGAATTCTCTCCTCAAGAAATCTTATAAATGGAAACCTCTGAGATTTGGACTAACAACTCTATGGTGTGCTTGTGGTAGTGATGGAGCTTGGGCTTTATAACCTTATAGACCAACAAGATTTGGTTGATAACTACCGAGAATCCTCAAGATGTTGATGTTTTGGATGCTTAGAGTAATGGGTAACTCCAGACTGATAATCAAAGCCTCATATTCATTTCATTTGGTGCAAGATTGATGATGATATGAGAATCTAATCATATCGCAGTCTAGAGTTAAGAGAACTATTCCTACACTGTCTTTCTTAGAATAATAGATTATGGTTTTTCTCCTCTTTGAGAGGAAGCCGCACCATCAAAGTACATCTCCTAGTGGTGAATACTAGTATCTCTTAAGTTCATGATTTTTCATTGGGAGATCATCACAAAGTGAGAGTAAGAAGTGGGTGTCGCTAAGAAATCTAATGCCATCCTTATCACCGCAGAGGGTACAAGGTAATGTCAAAGTGTGAGGATCATGGACCATCATGCCAACCATCCTGATAGTGTGGGTCAGCTCATAAGATAATATAGTGGATTGATCCTAGAGATTAAGTTCACCTTATGAAGCATGTAGTAGCTTTTTGGGATGCAAAGATTAAAGCAAAATGCTTCAATGGGTGGATAATTAGCCTCAGGGATAAATGATGGTTGAGGTATAGTACATTTTCCTTCCCTTCATCATGTTGGGCCAACAAAGCACCAAGGAGTCATCTAACATAGTGTAAAGTATGAGGCTTGCCCGGATAGGCTGAAGATGGCATCATCGGTAATGCTTGATGTCTTCGGCATGCTCACACTTGTCATTCCACTTGAATTTAGCATCCTTTTTGACAAGTGTTGAGAATGGCTAACATCTTCCCAATAGGTTGGATATAAAGCATCATAGATATGCCAACCCTTGAATGATTGAGTTGAGTTAAACTTTGGGTGGTATTTCTAATATCGCCTTGATCTTCTCATTGATTTTGATTCCGGTGGACAACAAACCCAAGGAATTTCAAAGCTACTCAATGCACACTTTAGGGGTTCATTTTGAGGTTAAATTATCTTAACTATTTGAAAACTACTCAAGTCAAAGAGATGGTCTTCTTTTCTCTACTTTTGACCATGAGATCATCGACATAGCACTCAACTTGATGATGAATGAGTTCATCAAGATTCAAGTCATAGCCGCTAGAATGTGTAGCACACATTTTAAGGAAAGGCATGACCTTATAGTAATAGATTCCATCGGGGTTCTAAAAGTGTTTCTTTCATACCATCTATTTGGTTATATCTAGATGAGCCATCCAAAGATAAGACTAGAGATGAGCAATGTCCACCATTAGTTTGGATTGGTAGTGGAAATTCATTTTTAGATGCATATGTGAATTTGGCCATTTCTTAACTAGATGACATTGCTAACTAATAGGTATTTTTTCTTCCCATGAAGGAACATCATCTTTCTTTCGACTTAGAAATGACCTATTGTTCTATGTCTAATCACATGCTAGGAGCTTGCTTGATAGGTTAGCAGGCTCTATTGCTAGTTTATGGACCGCCATCAAGAGCCAATCCAAGTGTATCTCTTCATAACTCCATGCAAAGTAGTCCTTAAACTCAATCAATAGCCTAACTAAGTCATATTTCATTCAACAAAGAACCAATGTATGTGGATCTTCTTCGCCTAAGTTGATTTTCTTGAGCTCATCGATGGTTGACTTGATCACTACTTTGAACTCTAGTGGTGCATCTTTAACTTTAAAATCATCTGAATCATCTGAACTTTCTAAGCACAGCTCCTCATTTAAGTTAATGTGATTTGAAAAGAACCTATCAAATTCCAAATGATTTGTGATGACTAAGCAGTAATCGTTATCATCGACGGGACCCATTATACCAAATCCTAGTCTCGATTTTGATTGAGAACTTTTGCATTTGCTCTTCCATATTATTTTCAAGTAGTAACTATGCTTTGACCAAGTATGGGATTAACCTTTCTTTGCTAAATTATGAATACAAGGCAAGTACCAATCAAAAGGTAATTTTATTAAATCTTTATATGAATCATCCCCAATTCTACATCAACTTTGACTTGAGGATGATGCTCCCAAAAAGAACCGAGTCTTCACACCTATGGATGACTTAGGGCTTCCTTAAATACCAAAACCCATAGCTTTTGAGAAAAGTGGGGTTAGAGCTAAGGTTCCCAATTGATGCCTAACTATTTCACATATAGACTTGGATACTTATGCTTTGCTTGAGCCCGTCTTCATCCTGCTCAAGTCACCTCAAGGAATCCACTGAGAAGAGGCTGTGTTAACCATATAAGACTCATCCTATGAACTAGATTCTAAGTCTATATGGATAGTAGGTACCCTAGTAGGGGACATATAATCTATTTGGTGGCCAATAAAGAGGTTTTTTCCCTGACCCTTTAACTAGCCTCTTCCTCGTGGAGGTCAAGTCATCTACCCATATGTTCAATGGAGTAATGTGGCTCCACTTCCTCCTCCAAGTCTATTTCTCCCTTTTATTTTCTTTTCATTTTCTTTTCTTTTCTTTTCTTTATTTTTTTCTTTTTCTTTTTCTTTTATTTTATTTTAAACTTCACCAAGTTGCAAGAATAGACTTGCTGATTTTGAGGGAGGTAGTAAGTTTCATCCTTATATATGCCAACCACGTGAACTATAAATGGCTTGAGATCTCCTTTGACACAACAGATGATCCCACCTCTCACAAACTTCATGCACTGATGTAGAGAGGATGGAACTATGTTATTCTCATGTATCCATGATATCCCAAGCAAAGCATTGAAAGATGTATCCGAGTCTATAATGTCAACTTGGCTTCGGTCTTCCAATCATCTATCTCCAAGGCAAAAACTATGGAGCCTAAGGCCTATTAACCTCACTTTCGGAGTGTGGATTCAATCTTCCCATCTTGAACTTAGGAGTCTTCTAGATACTAAGACTTTCCTAGTCATATGACATTTCTAATAATTAAGTAAACACTTAATCTAAGCCTAAAGACTTAGAAATGTTAACCATAGGATTAGGTTATGCCTTAGGGATTAAGATAATCCACCTACCCTACAACCTAAATTCAATCCATGTTCACCTTCTCAAACCTTCCCTCAAGTTCAATTCAAACATAAAATTTAAATCCAAATCCAGACCCAAATTCCTAAACCAAATGATTGAAGCCCATGATCAAAACTTGAAACCCTTCCTAAGCCATATGACCTATGCCATGGACTTAGCCAAATCTTTATCCAAATCAATCCAAAATCAATTGATTTTCTCATAATAAATTTATATCTTCAATCATCTTCCTAATATAAATCAAATCTACATTCAAATGATCAAAACTAAATAAAACTAAATCAAATTAAATGAAAACCCTTCCTAAGCCATATGACCTATCCCATGGACTTAGCCAAATCTTAATCTCAAGTCAAACTCAATTGATTTTCTCACAAATCAATCATATTTTATCTTCACAAATTTAAATAAAATATACATTTAAATAATCAAAACTAAATCAAACCAAATCAAAATCCAAACCTAAGCCACATGTCCCAACTCCATGGACTTAGCCAAATTCCTTCATTCCAAAACCCAAATTCAATTGATTCTCATGAATCAATCATACCTTCAATCATATTCACAAATATAAATGAAATATTCAATCATCAAGTCAAACCCAAATCAAACCCAACATAACCCTTTTGACTTGAAATATTCAAATGAACCAAAACCCATTTAAACCTAAGCCAAAGTTTAATTACAAAATTAATTACTTTTATTACTCCTTAATTACTTGAGTAATTAATCCCAAATTTTGTGGGTTAATTTAATGGGATGACCACTACCTCCCATGATTTTTCTGGGATTTATTGCTCACCTAATTAATAAAATTAAATAATTAAACCTTAACTACTCTTTTAAGTTAGTTAGTGATTATTTATTTTCATGAATAGTAACAAATTGGTTAATTAAGTTTATTAATCCTTGTTTAACAATAAGTGAACTGTATTTGGGACCCCTTTCCCAATTTTATTTCACCCTTTTTAAAATGAAATTAATTATGATTTAACTATTTAATTAAATCACTTATCAAATTGAAATCATAATCACATCGACCTTAATTAATTAAATCATGGTGTAGATCTCTAGGTGTTTACCTAAAGGAGTTTAATGAAATTATGGTTAGTCCACATGTGTGGAAAACCATAAGAGTATTTAGTTAAGTCCCTTAATCTAATTAACTATTAATCATGAGCCAATTGATTAGGCCTCTTTATTTCCTAGATCATTGCAAGTTTATTTTCCATATCGGTTAACATAATTATTTAGTTAATTACTTTAAGGTGACATAAGTAAGGGTAATTAATTCATCTAATTAAGGGTTCAACTTAATTAACCCATAAAATCAACTTAATTATATTTTCTTAAATTAAATCAAATCACTAATGTGGGAATAGGTTTAAAACATCAAGTGATGATTTTTCTTCTCCTCTTTAAATCAAATCAAATCCAAAACTTAATTAATAAAGAAGTTTTGGTTTTTTTTAAATAATCTTATTTGATTTGATTGTCCTTAAGAACTATTGAATGAATCACATGCTTATATTTGATTGTCCTCTTTCCAATCATGTTAAATTTATATGTCATTTGAATTCATGCATCCATCTTTTCAAAATCAAGTAAAATAAAATGGATTTCTTTTGTAAACCATGTGTTGATTTAATTTAATATATGCATATTATCACTATTAAATCCAAATGTGTTTTTCAAAAGCTTATAAATGAATAATAATATGTGTTATGATGCTAGTTATAAATACATAAGAAATGCATGTGCTTATAGCTAAAGTGTATGAATGTTAGTTCTCTTTCCTCTATTCATGTGTTGATTTATATAAGATTGAATCATAATGGGTATATACCGACATCTTGACAACAGAGGCTTTACTAGCCCCAAGCAGGTCATTTGATTACCTCACTTCTATGGTTTAACAATGGCACATACCCATTTGATTTCATTCTTATGTATATCAATAATATAATTTGGATAGAGCTTTAATTCAAATATATGAATGATTATATAAATGATTTAATCAAACAAAATATACTATTTTTGCATGATTTTCATTCCCTCATTTATGTATACATCCATGTGTCCAAGAAAAGCATATAGTCTATCCTATACAGGCTTAGTTAGCCCCAAGGAGATCATTTGATTACTCACTTTCCCTTTAACAATGACAGCACTTGCCTATATATTTGTACATGTGTGTATATATGTGAAAGTGAATGAAAATCCCATTTACATTAAAATTGCATGCATTCATAATTGACAAAGTGGTTGAATTAATTAGCCATATGATTTGGAGCTTACATCCTATGTTCATGTATAAATGAATTACATATATTTGAATGCAAATGGGTATATAGTCGACATCCAAGAATAGGTTTTTTAGCTAAAAGGAGGTAATGGAAATGCCTATTTAATTTTATTCATGTCCTATTTTATGAATTTGGATAAAATTTTAAATTAATATGTTTAAATAATTTAAATAAAATATAAATTCTAAACATACAAATACATTCATCATTTAAGTGTGCTAAAATATGTTGCATGTAAAGATACACTTAGGATTAAATTATATGCATGTTACATGTGATGGAAAGGAATGATTTAATATATGTCATGTGGTAGTAATTTAATTAAATTAACCTTAAGATGCCTTTCATTTTGAATAGGATTATTTGTGAACCTAAACTTAGGATTAATTAAATCATTTAATAAGCCATTCAAAAGAACTAAATCAAATTAATATACTTTAGAAAGTGACTTAAGGTAGGGATGAAAGATTAATCCTCTTTCCTTTTATAATACTTAGTTGCTAAGTGTAATCAAATGAAACAAAGAAAACACAAATTAAAATCAATTAAACTACTTCAAGTGAAATCAACCTTTCATGTTAAATTGAATTTCTACACTTAGAAATTACAACACTAATGCCTAACAAGACTTACCACAAAAGCCTTAATGAACACATTAGAATTAAGTCACCATTTCTAGCTCTAAGTTAGATAGTGAATGATGATGTAAATTTTGTTTTATGATGTATTAATTTAGATTGATTTTAGGTGTATGCTTCATACTATATTATAATATTAGCCTAATCATATTTTCTGGGGATTATGCTGGGATGCTTAAAAATAAATGTGAATGCTCTTTTGTAGTTTGCTTAAATCTTAAGCATAATCCAAGTTAACAAACTTAGTTACCCATGTGTATGCTAAGTCCAAATTATAAATACAACTGCTTGGGATTATATGTATATTTAGCTAACCTCTATTTTGCAAGTTTACTTAGATTTATATTTCCCACATAAATATAATTTTTGCAATAGAAATTAATATTAGTGCTATGGAAGATTAGGATGAGCAATGAGAAGGTTTGTCTACTCTATGATGCCTTTAAGCAAGCACCATCCAAATCAAAGAAGGAACCAAATTAGAAATAAATATGAAGAAAGAAGACATAATTTAATACATTATAATTATTTTTTTCAAATTCTCAGTTGTATAAGGGTAGAGCTCTACCCATCTTTTCTCTTCGCATGTATGGCAATACCCTAAATGGCCTTTTATTCTTTTATGATAATTTATATAATTGTTGATGTTATGTTTACATTGTGCATTAAAATGCTTTTCATGGTTCTTAAATGATTGATGCTTTAATGTGTGGCTTGGATATGATTAGCTCTGATAAAAAATAACTTTTCTACCCAACTAATCTCTCAAATTAAATTTTAAATAACTCATAATCTCATCATAAATCCTAAGAAATAAATAAGATAATTAAAGATTTAGCAACCCCTTTGTATATGGTTGTATGTTTCACATCATCCATGCATATTCTTTCTCTAACATGAAGGATCTCCATCCTTGCATGATAAAAATGCTTGACCTATGAGGGCATCCCTTGTGGTGGAGAACACCTTCTTCTAGTTGATCTGACCCATAACCTATTTCACCATATATTTAGGCATAAGAAATCCTAAAGCCTCTATAAAAATAATGTGTCTAAAATGAAATAAAATTTATAAGGAATTTGCATCTATAGATTAAGTCATATGTTCATACCACTCAAGCTCTACTCTCTTAGGGAGTGTTTTTAGGACTTTAGTCTCTTTTAATAAATAACTACCCTAGCTATCTTGCAATTCATAAGACTAGACTATGCTTTAAAATCATAAGTGTCTAATAATTATAAGTCTAAAAGCCTAATTTATTCTCTAGGTAAACCCTTATGTCACCTCGCTTAGATTTAGGTTTAGCTCATTAAAGATCCCTAGATTTAATCCAAGGTAGCTATTTTCTTCAAAGCAAATAAATCATCACCTAGCATTCCCACAACCTTGTGTATATTATAAGCTCAGTAATCTAATTAAATTTCAACTCTAAACATAAAATCTCCTCAACTTCAAAATTATAAAGCCCAACTATAAGATAAATGCTCACTTGCTCCTAATTTCATGAGCATTTCTACTTATTTCATTTGATTCCAAAAAAATAAGTATTCTCCTAACTTTCCCAATTGATTTTCTAAATTCAACCAATTCTTGATAATCTAACCTAAAATCTAGAGATGATAATTGTCTCCTTTAATCGAGTATTCTAAAATTTTATTAAAGATGTAATTAACTATAACCTCCAAAAACTTAAGAATAATATAAACCTACTTATTCATCTATGTAAAGTAAAATCTCTTACATTCAAAGACCCATCATGCCTTAGAGTCTTATATGACAGTCCATTGTGGTGATGCCTCTATCTTTCGAGATATATCATACATCAATGTTGTAACATCAAAAAGTACCCTATTCCAAAAAAATAAACACTAAAGTGTTGCATTGTTCATTGAATTCTAACATCATCCTTTCTTTTGAGTTTGGAGATGTCTATCCTCAAGTAGGTAATGGTTCTTAGACTCATAATGTTGACTGATACACCTGGGTCAACCAGAACTATGGATAACCTATATTTACCAACATCCATTATAATGTAAAGAGGTGGTTGTGCTCGGTCGTCCCTAAAAGTAAGTCTTCATCGCTGAATGTAACTAAATAAAAACCTAAACCTAAATAATAAACCTAAAAATAAAACCTAAAAAAAAACCTAAACCCTAAACTAAAAAAAAAACCTAAAGCTAAAATAAAAATAAAATAAACCAAAACCTACACTAAAATAAACTAAACTATAATAAATAAAACCTAAACCTAAACCTAAACCTAAAATAAACTAAACCTAAACCTAAACCTAAACTAAATAAAATAAAAAAAACAAAAAATAAAGCAAAACCTAAACTAAAATATAAAACATAATAATAAACCTAAAATAAAAACCTAAAACCTAAACCATAAAAAATAAAATAAAAACCTAAACCTAAACCTAAAAATAAAAAATAAAACCTAAACCTAAAAAATAAAATAAAAATAAAACTAAACGAAATAATAAATCTAAACCTAAACCTAAACTTAAACCTAAAAAAAACTAAAATAAATAGACCTAAAATAAAGAAACTAAACTAAATAAAAAATAAAAATAAACTTAAATCAGTAAAACTCTAACCCTAAACCCTAAATCCTATACCCTAAAACCAAAACCCAAAAACCCAAAACCCAAAACTAAACCCTAAACCTAAAATCCTAAAAAAAATTTTAACTCTAAACCCTAAACCCTAAACCATAATCCCCAAACCCTAAACCCTAAACCCTAAACCCTAAACCCTAAAAACCTAAAAACCTAGACCTAAACTAAATAAAACATAAAAAAAACCTGAACATAAATAATATAAAAAATAAAATAAAATAAAAACTTAAACTAAACCTAAACCTAAACCAAAAACCTAAAAATAAAAAATAAAAAAATAAAAATTAAATAAAATAAAATAAATAAAAATGTAAACTAAACAAAAAATAAAATAAACCTAAAAATAAAAAACCTAAATTAAATAAAAACTAAACTTAAAATAAAAATAAAATAAACCTAAAAAATATAATAAAAAATAAATAAAAACCTAAACCTAAAATAAAATAAACCTAAACCTAAACTAAATAAAATAAAATAAACTAAAAATTAACCAAAACCTAAACTAGATAATAAAACCTAAAAATAAACCTTAAATAAAACCTAAAACCTAAACCTAAAAAAATAAAATAAAACCTATACCTCAACTAAAAAATAAAACCTAAACCTAAACCTAAAAAATAAAATAAAATAAACTTAACTAAAAATAAACCTAAACCTAAACTTAAACCTAAAAAATTAACTAAAATAAATATCCTAAACTAAAATAAATAAACCTAAAATAAATAAACTAAATTAAATAAAAAGAAAAAAATAAACATAAATAAAAAAAATAAACATAAATAAAAATAAAAAATAAACTAAACTAAAATAAATAATAAATAAACCATGTAAACCTAAACCATTTACACTAATTAAAACCAAACCCTAACCCTAAACCATAAAAACCCTAAAGCTTAAAGCTTAAATACTAAACCCTAAAACCAAAACCCTAAACCCTTACCCAAAACCCAAAACCCTAAAACCCTAAACCTTAAACCCTAAGCTCTAAACCCAAAACCCTAAAATCCTAAAAAGCTAGACCTAAACTAAATGAAAACTAAAAAATAAAATATATAAAAAAGTTTAAACCTAAATAAAATAAAAAATAAAATAAAATAAAAACCTAAAAAAACCTAAACCTAAACCAAAAAATAAAATAAAATAAATTAATAAAAATAAACTAAAATAAAATAAATAATAACCAAAACTAAATTAAAAAATAAAAATAAACCTAAAATAAAACCTAAATAAACTAAAATAAACATAAAATAAAAATAAATTAAGCTAAAATAAAATAAAATAAAAAACTAAATAAAAACCTAAACCTAAAAAAATAAACCTAAAAATAAATTAAAAAAAAAACATAAACCCTAAACTAAAAAAAACCTAAACCTAAAATAAAAATAAAATAAACAAAATAAAATAAGCCTAAACTAAAATAAACTAAAATAAAATAAATAAAACCTACACCTAAACCTAAACCTAAACTAAATAAAATAAAAAAATAAAACCTAAACCTAAAAAAAATTAAACCTAAAAACCTAAAATAAAACCTAAACATAAACCTAAAATAAAACCTAAACCTACTCTAAAAATAAAAAAATAAAACCTAAATCTAAAAAATAAAATAAAAATAAAAAACTAAAAAAATAAAACTTAAACCTAAACCTAAAAAAAATAAACTAAAATAAAACCTAAACTAAAATAAATACTATAATAAATAAACTAACTAAATAAAAATAAACCTAAATAAAAAATAAAAAATAAATTAAATAAACTAATAAAAAAAAAATAAAACCATAAACCCTATATCCTAAACCCTAAACCTAAACCCTAAACCTAAACTCTAAACCCTAAACCCTAAACCTACAACCCTAAACCCTAATCCCTAAGCCATAAACCCTAAAAGACCCTAAACCCTAAAAGCATAAACCTTAAAACCCTATACCCTATACCTTAAACCCTAAACCCTAAACCCTAACCCTAAACCATAAACCCTACACCCCAAACCATAAACATAAACCTGAATTTACTAAATAAATTAAAAAATAAACTTAAACCATAAAACATAATAAACCTAAATATAAACCTAAACCCTAAGAATCAACCTAAACTAAAATTATCAAATCCTAGATCTAAATAAATAAAAAATATCTACCTATAAATAAATGGTGGTTAACTAAAATAAACTAAAGATCTAGATATGATGGTGGATCCTAAACTCAAACCATGGTGGTTCTAAAACCAGAAATAAAACAAAAATAAATTGTGTCTTTATAAGAACTAAATCTAGGGTTTTGATTTACTCAAAAGCTCATTTGATTTACCATGTATCTTAAAAACTTGTGTGTTACTGATGAAATAAAAGAAGAAATATTGAAATAAAAAAACCAAAACCTAAACCCTAAACCCTAAACCCTAAACCCTAAACCCTAAACCCTAAATCCTAAACCCAAACTAAAAACACTAAACCCTAAACTCTAAACCCTAAACCCTAAACTAACCCTTAACCATAAACCCTAAAAAGCTAAAAAAAAAAACCCTAAAAAGCTAAAAATTTAAACCTAAACTAAATAAAACTTAAAAATAAAAAAAATAAAAAAACATAAACCAAAATAAAATAAAATAAAAACATAAACAAAAATCTAATCCTAAACCTAAACCTAAATTGAAAAAGAAAATAAAATAAATAATAAAACTAAACTAAAAAATAAAACCTAAACTAAACTAAAAAAAATAAAATAAACTAAAAATAAAATAAAACTAATAAAAATAAAATAAATAAAATTAAAATAAATAAATAAAAACTAAATAAAAACTTAAATCTAAAAAATAAACCTAAAAATAAATGAAAGATAAAAACTAAACCCTAAACTAAAAAAAAAACTAAACCTAAAATAAATAAAAAACTAAAATAAACCTAAACCTAAACTAAAATAAACTAAACTAAAATAAATAAAACTTAAACCTAAACCTAAAATAAACTAAACCTAAACTCGAAACTAAATAAAATTAAATAAACAAAAAATAAACCTAAACCTAAACTAAAAAATAAAATCTAAAAATAAACCTAAAATAAAAAACTAAGAAAATAAAATAAAAATCTAAGCCTAAACCTAAAAATAAAAGATGAAACCTAAACATAAAAATAAAAATAAAATTAAAACTAAACTAAAAATAAACATAAACCTAAACCTAAACAAAAAAATAAACTAAATAAAACCTAAACCAAAAAAAAAAATAAACTAAATTAAATAAACTAAACTAAAAAAAATATAAAATAAACTAAAATAAATACAAAATAAATAAATTAACTAAATAAAAAACCTTCAAATTTAAAAATGAAACTAAATAAACCTAAACCCTAAACCTAAACCTAAAACTGTAAACCTAAACCTAAACCCAAACTAAACTAAAACCTAAGCTAAGCCCTATACCTAAAAAAAACATTAAATCAAACCCTAAACCTAAATAAAATAAATAAATAATAAATAAATAAAACCCTAGCATTAAACGATAAACCCTAAACCTAAACCTAAACCCTAAACCCTAAACCTAACCTAAACCCTAAACCCTAAACCAAAAAACTAAACCCTAAACCCTAAATCTAAACCCTAAAATAAACCTAAACCCTAAACCCTAAACTAAACCCTAATCCTAAACTAAAACTAACCTAAAACTAAAAATAACCTAAATAAATAAACCTAAAACCCAAACCTAAATAAAATAAATACAAATAAAATAAAACCTAAACTTAAACCTAAACCTAAACCTAAAATAAAAAAATAAAATAAAAGCTAAATTAAAATAAAATAAATAAAACCTAAACTAAACTAAAAATAAAATAAACCTAAATTAAAACCTAAATAAAATAAAACCTAAACGTAAAATAAAAAAAAATAACCTAAAATAAAATAAAATAAAAAATAAAATAAAACCTAAACCTAAAAAAATAAACCTAAAATAACTAAACTAAATAAAATAAACCAAAACTAAAAAAAAACCTAAACCTAAAATAATCAAAATAAAATAAACCTAAACCTAAACTAAAATAAAACTAAAATATAAACCTAAACCTAAACTAAAATAAACTAAACCTAAACTTAAACTAAAAAATAAAACTAAAATAAACCAAAATAAAAAACCTAAAACTTAAACCTAAAATAAATAAAACTAAACTAAAAATAAACATAAACCTAAACCTAAACCTAAAAAATAAACCTAAAAAAAAACCTAAACTAAAATAAATTATCTAAACTAAATAAAAATAAAAAATAAACCTAAATAAAAATAAAAAATAAAACAAAATAAAATAAATAAAAAATAAACTAAACAAGTAAAATAAACCTAAAACTACTTGTTTACTTAATTTGTAAAGAAAACCCTAAACCCTAAACCCTAAACCCTAAACACTAAATCATAAACCCTAAACCCTAAACCCTAAAACCAAATAAACCAAATCCCTAAACTATACCCTAAATTTAAAACCCTAATCCTAACTCTAAACCCTAAACCCTAAACCTAAACCCTAAAACATAAAACCCTAAATCATAATCCTAAACCAAAACTAAAAACCCTAAATAAACTAACCCTAAACTAAACACTAAACCTAAACCTTAATCTCTAAACCCTAAACCAAAAAACCCTAAACCTAAACCTAAAAATAAAACCTAAACCTAAGCCTAAAACTAAAAAAAATCTAAAACCAAACCCAAATTAAATAAAACCTAAAAATAAAATAAATAAATAAACTAACCTAAATAAAATAAAAAATAAAATAAAATAAAAACTAAACTAAAACTAAACCCAAAAAATAAATAAATAAAAATAAAATTAAACTAAAATAAAATAAATAAAACCTAAACTAAACTAAAAAAATAAAATAAACCTAAGAATAAAACCTAAATAAAATAAAACTAAACATAAAATAAAAATAAAATAAACCTATAATAAAATTAAGTAAAACCTAAATAAAACCTAAACCTAAAAAATAAACCCAAAAATAAATAAATAATAAAACCTAAACCCTAAACTAAAAAAAACCTAAACCTAAAATAAAAATAAAATAAACAAAATAGAATAAACTAAACTAAAATTAATAAAAGCTAAAACTAACCCTAAAATAAACTAAACCTAAACTAAATAAAATAAAATAAACTAAAAATAAACCTAAACCTTAACTAAAAAATAAAACCTAAAAATAAAAAATAAAACCAAAACCTAAAAAAATAAAATAAAAATAAAACTAAACTAAAAAATAAACCCAAATGTTAAACTAAATAAAATAAAAGAAACTAAAATAAAACACCAAAACTAAAATAAATAAACCTAAAATAAATAAACTAAACTAAATAAAAATAAAAAATAAACCTAAATTAAAAAATAGAGTAAAGTAAAATAAATGAAAAATAAACTAAATATTCTAAATAAACTAAAATAATTTACTAATTTAAAAGAAAATAAATAAACCTAAAATAAAATAAATTAAAACTAAATGAATACCTAAACTTAAAGATAAACCTAAAAATAAATAAAAAATAAAACCTAAACCTAAACCTAAACTAAAAAAAAATCTAAATATAAAATAAAAATAAAAGAAACAAAATAAAATAAACCTAAACCTAAACTAAAATAAACTATACAGAAATAAATAAAAACTAAAGCTAAAATCAGCTAAACCTAAACCTAAACCTAAACTAAATAAAAAAATAAATGAAAAATAAACATAAACCTAAACTAAAAAATAAAACCTAAAAATAAACGTAAAATAAATACCTGAAACCTAAACATTAAAAAATTAAATAAAAACCTAAACCTAAAAAAAAAACCTAAACCTTAAAAATAAAATAAAAATAGAACTCAACTAAAAATAAACCAAAACCTAGACCTAAACCTAAAAAATAAAGTAAAATAAAAATAAACAAAAAAATAAATAAACCTAAAATAAAGAAACTAAACTAAATAAAAAATAAAAATTAACCTAAATAAAATAACAAAGTAAACTAAAATAAATGAAAATCTAAATATACAAATAAAACTAAACCTACTAAAATTTAAAAAAAAACCTTAAACCCTAAATCCTAAACCCTAAACATAAAACCTATATCCTAAAAAACCTTAAACCCCAAACCTTAAAAACATAAACCCTAAAACCCTAAACCCTAAACCCTAAACCCTAAATCCTAAAGCATAAACCCTAAACCCTAAACCCTAAACCTTAAACCCTAAACCCTAAACCCTAAACCTAAACCAAAAAAGTAATTGAATAAATTAAAAAAAATAAAGCTAAACCCTAAACTAATAAACTTAAACCTAAACCTAAAAGAATAACCTTGATAACATCACCATCAACTCCTAGATCTGGTGGAGGCTAAGGTGGAGGTGGTAAATATAAAGTGGTGGGGATTTAATGGATATGGAGGTGGTGGACTAAAAATTATTAAGATAAAAATATAAAATCCTCATATCTATGTCATCACTTATGTCTTAAAACTGTTACTTGGTTGATGAAATCAAAATGAAGAAATATTGAACTAAATTTGTCCTCTAAAAATAAAATAAAATAAAAAAAGAACTAAAACCTAAACCCTAAACTAAAACTAACTAACCTAAAATTTAAAACCATAAACCCTAAACCCTAAATGCTAAAACCTTAAAACCTAAAACCCTAAACCTAAACCATAAACCTTAGATCATAAATCCTAAACCTAAACCCTAAACTAAACCCCAAACCCTAATCAAAAATAGATAGAAACTAAGCCTAGTTCTCTTTGGTGGGTAAACCCTAAACTAAGATAATACTCTTTCATAGTTTAAAATACTTTCTAAATATCACATTCTTAAACTAAATGATTTACTACTAACCTGTCTTCTTTATGCATAATTGTCAAACCTATAAATGGTCGCCTCTTGATGTCAAAGAAATCTCCCATTGTCCCTCTTGGCTTGCTTTTCCTAACAATACACTATGTCACTCATCCATTTTGTAGCTCTCCAAATAAATGCCCACTAGATCTAGCCATCTAAATTCTAGTGAGATAGACATCACAAAAAATATCCCAAAGAGGTTTGATAAAAAAAAAATAAAACCCTAAACCCTAAACTAAAACTTGAACCCTAACTCTAAAATTTAAACCCTAAACCCTAAACCCTAAACCCTAAAAACCTAAAACCTAAAACCCTAAACTCTAAACCATAAACCTTAGATCATAAATCCTAAACCCTAAACCCTAAACCCTAAACCCCAAACCCTAATCCCTAATGTGTTATAAGATGTTAAAACTTGCTAAGCCCTAAACTCTTTGGTGGGTAAATTCTCCTAAACCCTAAGATAAACCCATTCTTTCATAGTTTAAAATTATTGGGTACTTTCTATCCTAATCGATCCAACATTCTTATTCAACTCTCAAATGATTTAGATTACTCACTAAAAATTCTTACTTCATGCATAATTGTCAAATTAAAATGGTCGCCTCTTTGATGTCAAAAAATCTCCATTGTCCCTCTTGGCTTGCTAACATAAATACACTATGTCACTCATCAAGTTTTGTTTCTTAGGCTCTCCAAATAGACCAAAACCACTAGATCTAATCTGCTAAATTCTAGATACATCACAAAAAAAAATATCCCAAAGAGGTTTGGATTGGCTCCGAAAAAAAAGAACTGAAAACCCTAAACCCTAAACTAAAACTTGAACCCTAACCCTAAAATTTAAACCCAAAACCCTAAACCCTAAACCCTAAAAACCTAAAACCTAAAACCCTAAACTCTAAACCATAAACCTTAGATCATAAATCATAAACCCTAAACCCTAAACCCTAAACCCCAAACCCTCATCCCTAATGTGTATCAATGTTAAAACTTGCTAAACTCCTTCGAAGTTCTCTTTGGTGGGTAAATTCTCCTACCCTAACTTGATAATATTCGCTCTTTCTTTCATAGTTTAAAATTATCGTACTTTCTCTATCGCTAATCGATCCTCATCACATTCTTATTCAACTCTCAAATGATTTAGATTAGGTTTTGCTACTTCATGCATAATTGTCAGATCGCTCTTTGATGTCAAATCTCCCATTGCTTTTGCTTGCTTTTAACATGTAAATTATAATGTCATGTTTTGTTTTAATGTAGCGTACAACCAAGAGTAAGATCAGATATTCTGAGATAGACATCAAAAAAATCCCAAAGAGGTTTGGATCTAAAAGAACTAAAATTTTAAATTTTAAACCCCAAACCCTAAAACCTAAATTCTAAAATCTATAAATTTATCCTAAATCCTAAACCCTAAACCCTAAACCCCAAACCCTAATCCCTAATGTGTTCAGATCAGGATGTTGAGAAACTTGCTAAGCCCTTCGAGTTCTCTTTGGTGGGTAAATTCTCCCTTAGACGCCCGACTCTTGATAATATTCGCTCTTTCTTTCATAGTTTAAAATTATCTGCACTTTCTATCCTAATCGATCCTCATTCTTATTCAACTCTCAAATGATTTAGATTACTCACGGTTTTGCTCGATTCTTTTCATGCATAATTGTCAAATGCTATTGAAATGGTCGCCTCTTTGATGTCAAAGAGGAATCTCCCATTGTCCCTCTTTGGCTTGCTTTTCCTAACATGCAAATACACTATGTCACTCATCAAGTTTTGTTTTTCTTTTGGTAGGCCTCTCCAAATAGACCAAGCAACGGCCACTAGATCTAGGCCATCTCCGCCAGTATTCTCGTTGAGATAGACATCACAAAAAAATATCCCAAAGAGGTTTGGATTGGCTCCGAAAAATTTGGATATAGTCAAAAGTCAAATTCAAAAATTTTTTTATCTTTTGCACTCACTGCAAGATTCACGGGCACGATCACTTAGAATGCTTTGTGCTTCATCCTAATCTCAGGAAAAATTTACCACGTAATATGAATACCATTAATGGAACGGGAAAACCACTCTAGCATATGTGCCTAAAAATACTCAAAAGAACCTCTCCTCCCTACACCTCCTACCGATCTGCTAGTGAAAACACTCGACCTTGGTACTAAAATAGCCATTAAGGGGTATGACGATACCAATGCAATTTACCTAACCTCACCCCGCTAGTAATAATGGTTCCCATGATAGTTCTTTGCTTCCTTTAAATCCTACTAAAATCTGAATGGTAGCCTTATATTGGACACCCAATTAAACAATTTGAATGGGAATCATATAATGGACCAAAACAATGATGACTCTATGGCCTCTAACATATTGACAAAGATATTTGTATTTAATGGTAACTTCCCCATCTATTTCCTTGAGTGATAATCAATTGAACCCACTCACACTCATCCGTATGGAAGAAGGTGAAATCCCTCTTCTAAAACATTGATAGATTCTTCTACTATTCCTAACCCAAAAATCAATCACTTTTGATGGAGATAATTTGGATTGATAGACCCTTTCAAATTGTTAAACAAAAAAACCCTACAAAGCAAAATTTTCTAATAATAACCTCACTAGAACCACTCTTTCTTCCACCCCACACAAGTAATGTGTCATCATTTCTCTCCTCTTTCCTTTCTTTTTCCTTTTCCCTTTTGGTTGTCCCCTTATGATTAATTTTCTTATTTGGAATATCCAGGTTGTGGGTCTCTTCTCCGCAATCGTGTTAGAGTCTTTGTCGTTCATAATATCAAGTTACTTGTTCTTATTGAACCTTTCATTAATTCTTCTAAGATTGCTTTTGTCGCTAGATCCCTTGGTTTTCATAATTTCTTCTTCAATCTTAATAATAAAATTTGGTGCTTTTGGCACAACTCCATCACCATTTCCATCATTGATGATCTTGACCAATTGGTTAATGTCAAAATCTCCTTAGATGACTTATCAGCTTTTGGCTCTTTTATCTATGCTTCTTGTAATAGAGTTGGTAAAAACATCCTTTGGAATCACTTACGCACCTTTGCTTCCTCGGCTAACCTTCCCTGGTTGGTTGGAGGAGATTTCAATACTATCATAGCTAGTTCGGAAAGAAGGGGAGGATGTTCTCCTAACCTTCATTCCATGGAGGACTTCTCAAATATGATCCTTGATTGCAATCGATCGACATTGGTTTCACTGGTCTAACTTCACGTGGCACAACTCTAGACTTTGGCAACGCCTTGATAGGACCCTCTTTAATTCTCTTTGGATCAATCTGGTCTTACCATTGTTGAGCATTTGAGCGTAACTTTATCGACCATGCTCCTCTTTGATTTCCTTCAAAATCCCCTAACCGCCTACTCCTCTCCTTGATTTCAAAATATGTGGACCCAACATAGTGACTTCATCCAATGTCGCTCTCACTAATTGGATGGCCTATCTTCTGGATAATTAAAGGTATGACTGCCTTTGGCTTAAGCTCAAAAGACTTAAACAAAATCTCAATTGGTGGAACAAACACATTTTAAAACCTTTTCACAAATCTTAAAGCTATGGAACAAGAGGTTTGTTCTCTTGAAGAGGCTCAACCCATCCCAAGAACTTGAGGAGTTGAACATTGCCAAGAATAACTTGGTTAATTATCAAAACATGGAAGAAACCTATTGCCAAAAAAGTCGCTAAGCAAACATATTCGATGGTGACGTAAACACCGTGTATTTTCATGCCATTTGTAAAAGCCTTAAACTCGATTAAGAAAATTAAGAACTCTAATGGTGAATGGATAACCGATAACAATGATATTAAGGATTCTCACATCCATCATTTCCAAACTTTATTAAATTCTAATCCTGTCACTGGGAACTTTATCAAATACCCATCTTATCCCTTCTATGATTAACAGTGAGGATAATCATTTACTCACTATGTGTCCTTCCGAAGAGGAGATTAGTAATACTCTTAAGAACATGAACACTGACTCTGTTGCTGGCCCTGACGGCTATACGACCCACTTCTTTCAGCATTATTGGCCATTTATTAAAACCGACCTAGTTGATGCTGTTATTGATTTCTTTGATGGCAATCCTATTCCCAAATACTTTTCAAGCACTTCTATTGTCCTTATTTCCAAAACTAATAATCTTGAATCTTGGGGAAATTTTAGACCGATTAGTCTTTGCACCTTTTTCAAAACTCATTGCTAAATTAATAAATAATAGTTTAGCCCTTTGCTTCCTAAAATCATCTCCCAAATCAAACTGGTTTTGTTAAACATGAGCAATATCGATAATATTCTTCTTGCTCAAGAGTGGTTCATGACATTGATGTCCCTTCTAGGAGGCAACATCTATTCAAACTGGACATCGCTAAAGCCTTTGACAATCTCATGGGATTTTCTCTTCAAATCTGAATTTGTTTGGTTTTTCCGATAGTTTTATCCGATTATAAAAGGTGTATCACGAATGTCTAGTTTTCGTTATCATGAATGGTGAGTCCATAGGTTTCTTTCCTTCTAGCCATTGTGAGGCAAGGTGACCCACTATCACCTTCTCTTTATCATCGCTATTGAATACCGTCAAGGAGCCTTAATGATCTTTTCGCTAATAATAATATGTCTTTTAAAACTCATGGAGGTTTCCTATTTCTCATCTTAGCTTTGCGATGATTTCATTATCTTCTCAACGGCTCCCTTCAACATGTTAAAACCATTAAGAACCTTCTAAATGATTTTGGTAAAGTTAGTGGTCTTTTTTCTTAATGAAGGAAAATGCGTTTTATTCCTTCAACTAAGATTCCTCCTAATGGACTTAACCAAATATCCAATTACTAATTTTAAGCAAAATCAACTCCCTTAATTACCTTGGGCTCCGCTTTTAAAGGCCAAAAAAGATCACACCTTTTGATGATCTAATTCAAAATTTCTAACAAAATTTGGTTTGGGAATTTCATTTACTCTTTTGGTGGTAGCTTACCTTGATCAAGAGCACTCTAAATTCCATGCCTATATACCTTCTTCAAACCATTGTGCCTACCAACTCTACCATCAATAGAATTGAGCCTCTTAAACAAATTTTTTCCGGGAACCAATACCTCCTCTAAAAGAATGCACTGGTCATCTTGGTCTAAAAGTTGTGGTACTTTGAAGAGGGAGGTCTGGAAATCCATCAAAGAAGTTATCAATGCCTTCTCCTACAAACTTTGGTGGAATTTTAGGAGCAAAAATAGTCTTTGGGCGAATTTCATGACTTCTAAATATTGCCAGGGTAAACATCCTCTCATTTGTCCCTTTAAATCGGGTGATTCTCCTGTGTGGAGAAGACTTTGTTTTGTCAAATGGGATGCATAATCCTTAATTTTTTGGGGCATAAACTCTGGCAATTCCTTCTTTTGGCAAGACAACTGAGTGGTGGATCCATTGATGACTTACTCTACACTCACTCCACTTTCTATTAGAGTTAATTCATTCGCAAAACCACAAGTGGAACACTAATAAGATTACCGATTCTATTCCTTCCACTTTCTAAATATGATTACTAATATTCCTATCACTCCTAACAATCATGATCGATTATCTTAAGCTATCTCATAATGGGGATTTCAACCTTAAAATGTGTGGCTTCACACTAAAGACACTCGATTCTTCTATTGTGTTCTCCAAAATTTGGAATAACAATATCCCCTCTTCTTACTCTCTAACTTGGCGTATCCTAAAAACTTTATTCTGGACTCTTTGGGGTAAAGGGTTTTATTTACCCTCTAAATGTCAATGTTATTTTCATATTGAGAATGTTAACCATGTTTTTGTTAATGGGGCTATTGCCTCTAAAATTTGGATTTGGTATGACGATCTATTCAACACTCAATTTTAATTCTTTTACTTTATATCAACTTCTTGAAGTTTACTTTGACAATGCAATTAAAGGTCATATTAAAATCATAATCGCCATTACTCTTATTTGGTTCATATGGATGGACCGAAATGAAGCTAAACATCATGGGATTCGTATGAATCACATGAGGATTATTGCTAGAACTAAAACAAAATTTGTGACTTGTTTAAAGCCAATTTAATTCATCATAAACATTTTAAAGGTAAATGTAGCTAATAAACGGGCCTCAACCTTCCGCAGACCCATACTATCGAAATGATAGAATGGTTTTTGGAAAAACCACTTGATCATATTATTAAAATTAATACCGATGGCTCCTCTCATAATGGCTGGAGGCATTTTCGTGGGATTCTAAGGGTATAGTCCTATGTGCATTTGCTTATCCCCTTATTTCCACCATGTCCTTATACGAGCTTATGTCCACAAAGCTCTAGAAATTTGTCTTCAAAATGGTCGGCTCAATATTTGGATAGAGGTGGATGCTCTTCGATTGACCTTTTGACTTCTACCAATATGAGCAACGCTTGTTTGTACTACCCTCAAGCAAACTAGGGCTCTTCTCTCTCAACTGAATTTTACCATCACTCATGTTTGGCGAAGGTAACGCCTGCTAATTACCTTGCAAAGGGTGCGATTAGAGATCATCTTCTTTGATCAATTTACATTACCCAAATACTTGGTGGTCTGTTAACTTGGAAAATTTTGGGCTTCCTTACCTCAGAATCTAATTCTCCTCTTCACCTCCCTTTTTTTTGGTTTTCTATTTCCTTGTGTTCTTTATGGATAGTCCACATAGATATCATTGCTGTCTTGTGCTCTTTGCCATGACTTGCTTCCTTTACCCCTTCTCCTCTTGTTGGCAGAATTCTATTTTGGCATTTACAATATGGAGTAGATGTTGAACTATATGCACATCAATATCTAATTGGAACCCCTTGAGCCTTATGTTACTGTTATCGGTTTTATAACCGTAATCCCACTTGGGACTTTAATTTCATTGATACATTCATTTCTAAACTGAGAGAATTAACCATTCTAGAGGAAGTTATCTTTTTGATGGGCTTAGATTTTAGTACTAACTTCTTTAAGCTTTTTTCTTTTCTCGACAATATGGTTTTCATTTACCCTATGTTGTTTCTAGCAACGGATTAGTGTGCATTATCTGGTTGCGTTTTATTTTGATGATTATAGAATTTCTTTGTTTTACATTCCTTACATTCCTTGGGACTCTTTCCTCCTTAAAGGCCTAATTCATAAAGGTTTCAACACTTATGAAAGGATTTTGGTTGCCAGACTTTTCTAGAGTCCCTTGCTTATATAATGCCTAACCTCGATGCTTTCCCGCAAGGGAAGAAATTGTAATTCTTTATCGCTTAATGGTTATTTTGGTCCAACTTGTAGGAATGGATTGGGCTTAATTACTTTTGGGTTTTGGAGGTTTGCTACCATGGTTGTTTGTTGATTTGTTTGTTGATTTGGTTTTAATCTCTTTGCCGCCGCAGATTTTTCCGCCGCTTCTGCTTTTCTCCTCGCTATTTTTTTGCCATCTTGCCTTACTATCTTAGCAAGTTCTAGTTTTGGACCATTATTGTCTTAAAATTCTGCTTGGTAATGATGTCTTCTTATCCTGGAATGGATTACCTTTTGCCTCCTTTTGGTTCTTACTGTTTACCCTCCTCTTTGTTTCATTTTCGGTTAACATTTTGCGATGTTGGACTTTATTACAATTGTTTTCACCCTTCATGTTTTGAGGAGATCAAAATCATCATGAAGACCATTCTCTTCTCGCTTATATGTAACCAATGGTCTATCCTATATGCCTACTAATTATGACTGTCAATATCCTTGGCCATACTGGCTTAATGTGACAAAGTAACCTGCTATTGAACTGTTTGCTCTTAGAACTGCTATTGAGCACCTATTGGTTGCAATTTTCTTTATTGCTGTTATTTTGCTGTTTGGGATATCCCACCTTATTTTGCAGAAATGGAATTGTGTTATTTTTCAATACTAGTCTTCGCTTCGGTCTTGCTTCCGGTTTGAGTTTTCGGATTATCATGCATCTGAGATTGCATTACGTAAAATTGTCCATGCTATTTTGATTGCTAACATGGATGTTTTTTCCTTGTTGTTGTTCTCCCATCCTATGCTATGAACATGTACAACTTGAAGCACATTTCTTTGTTATGCTTGGAATTAATCAATGATTTCTCTTATATGCATAATGGGGTTATTGATAAACCCACTGGTTATTATGGTCATTACCCTTGGCAGAATTGGGTTATGGTTAATAAGCATCCTGACACTAACCTGATTTCTCTGAATGTCACTTACTGGATAGGCTTATGGTGGGGAGCCATTCATTATCTATCCTTTCCTTTACTGATATATGTTTATGGGTGGAATCTTGGACAGCTTGTTGGTTTTAACTGCCTTGTTGGTTGGTCATCCGGATCAATACCCACCTTACGCTCGGGGCTTTGATTATTTTGTAGAAGTCTCTATTGAAGTTTGCACTTGGTAGATTTTGCTTTGAACCACCTTATGGTTTATTTTATGCCTATCATTGGAATTCATTGATCTACCTTTTTACTGCTTCATCCTTTTACAAACTTGTATCTATTATTTTGATTATCGATGAGTGGCATCATGGCAAGCTAACCGGTTTTTGCTATTTTGGTTGTCTCTTGCCTTGAGATTTACCTTTTGTTTTACCTTGTCGCCTCGCTTGGCTCTTTGTTGGTTGTAGAATTTGGGTCTCATGCCCCGAAAGTCGCTATTGTTCCGATGGTGAGGGTTTTGGTGATTTCTGATTTGTCAGATAACTATTTTATGCTTTATTTATTTGTTTATCTATTATTGCCATATCTATTCTCGATTGAGGAGTTTTATGGCCAATTTATCGTATCTTCCTATCTTGGATGTTGCCTTTAACGCTTATTTTCTAGATTTTAATGTTGAGACTCATTTCAATTCACTTATTGATTTTATTATGCGGGTTCCAATGTTGTATTAACTGTTGTGTTGTTTGCTCATTGCCCGTGCAATTTATCTCCTATTTTTTCTGATCTGCATCTCCCGTTACCTCATTTTTGACTGGTTGGTGCAGTCTTATGAGTAGTTTATTCTGAAAGAATTGTATTATGGCCAGTTTAGTCCATATCTATCTTGGATGTTGTTGCCTTTTGCTGCCTTGTTCTCTGGATTGATTGTTGATCTAGATTATCCGAATGGAGGCCAATCGCTATTGGTCGCCGCTTTAACTATTTTTTTGGTGCTTATGGTTGGTTGCGCTTCATTCTCGTGTTGAGCTATGCTATCTTCCTTTACTATTGCTTTCCAGGACATTAATAAGGGATTGTTTCCGGGTTGTTTTCGACTAAAAGATTCATTTACATATCATGTGATTGGGATGGTGTTAAGTATAAGCTCATTGACTTATTTAATGTGTTTTCGAAGTTGTCTCCTCTGTAATTTTCTTATGGAGGGATTATATGCTGAACTAATTTCTTTCTTGAATATGACTATTCATGAGATTCTGGCTAAGATGGCTCAATCACTTATGTTTATGTATTCTCATGTCAAGATGACTTTATTGATGATATTTTTCTTGAATGAGACTCCTTATCCTTCAGCTCTTAGCAATTACCTAAATATTTTAGATATGATTTTGCTTAGGTTTGCAGGTAATAAAGCTCACAAGAATATCAACAACTGGTGCTTCCTTCACGTTTGTTGGCTATGATGGTCGTGATGATCTCCTATTGGTTCGAGTAGCTCATGTGATGTAACCCTTCTCTAAGTTTGGATGCTCATACTTGCATCGCCCAACAGATGTGATTGAGCGAGCCTTCTCTATCACAATTCCTTACTAACATACTCATATTATGTTATTTTCCTCTAACTTTTGTCAGTATTACCTTAGTCGTTCTAATCTTCCTCTTATTATAACTTTGTGTGATTCTCTCCTTCTTTTGCGTTTGCTCCATATTACCAAGCACTCTTACAACCATCGAGCATTGGCTTAACCTTCCTTTTTAGCCTATTATGTTAATCATCTTGTATCTTTTGATTGCTTTAATGTTTTCTTTTGCTCTTGGATGTACTTAGATGGGATTTACCCTTAGTGACAGCTTTCAGCGAGGTCAAGTTTATCCCCTTTAAGGACCTTGTAACCTTTTTTTTTTGTGGCAATAAAATACCCTCAAGATGGGTTTCCCAAAAAAACCCTAATCCCTAAATCCTAAACCCTAAACCCTAAACCCTAAACCCTAAAAACCTAAACCTAAACTAAATAAAACTTATAAATAAAATTAATGAAAAAGCCTAAACTAAAATAAATTTAAAAAATAATATAAAATAAAAAAATAAACTAAAACCTAAACCTAAACCTAAACCTAAACCTAAATAAAATAATAATAATAAAAACTAAACTAAAATAAAATAAATAAAAACTTAAACTAAAAAAAGGACCTAAATAAAATAAAAACTAAAACGAAAATAAATTAAAATAAAAACTAAAGAAAAACTAAACATAATGAATAAACCTAAAAATAAATAAAAAATAAACCATAAACTAAAAGTAAAAACTAAACCTAAAATAAAAATAAAATAAACCTAAACCTAAAAATAAAAAAATAAAACCTAATCCTAAAAAATAAATAAAAAATAAACCAAATAAAATAAACTAAATAAAAAATAAATTATGTAAACCTAAACTGAGTTAATTTAAAAATTAAAATTTAACTAACCCTAAACCCTAAAATTAACCCTAAACACTAAACCTTAAACCCTAAATCCTAAACCCTAAAACCCTAAACCCTAAACCCTAATCCCTAAAGCTAAACCCTAAACCCTAAAATCCTAAACACTAAACCCAAGATCCAAAACCCAAAAAGCTACATCCCTAAACCCTAAACCCCAACCCCCAAACACTAAATGCTAAACCCTAAAACCTAAACCCTAAACCCTAAACCCTAAAAACCTAAAAACTAAACCTAAACTAAATAAAATTGAAAAATAAAACAAATAAAAAAAACCTAAACCTAAATTATATTAAAAGAATAAAATAAAAAACCTAAATTAAAACCTTAACCTAAACCAAAAAATTAAAAAAATAAAAAATAAAAATAAAATAAATAAAAACTTAAACTAAACTAAAAAAATAAAATAAATCTAAAAATAAAAAACCTAAATAAAAAAATAAAACTAAATGTAAAATAAAAAATAAAATAAACCTAATATAAAACAAAATAAAATTAAATAAAAACCTAAACCTAAAAAATAAATCTAAAAATAAAACCTAAAAGTGAATAAAAAATAAAACCTAAACCCAAAACTAAAAAAAAACCTATACCTAAAATAAATAAAATAAAATAAACCTAAACCTAAAATAAACTACACCTAAACCCTAAACTAAGTAAAATAAAATAAACTTAAACTAAACAAAAACCTAAATTAAAAAAATAAAACATTAAAATAAACCTAAAATAAAAACCTAAAATAGAAACCTAAAAAAATAAAATAAAATCCTAAACCTAAACCTAAAAATAAAAAAAATAAAACCTTAACCTAAATAAAAAAAATAAACATAAACCTAAACCTAAATAAAAAATAGATTAACATAAAAACCTAAACTAAACTAAATAAAAATAAAAAGTAAACTTAAATATACAAATAAAAAATAAACTAAAATAAAGAAATAATAAACTAAATAAACTTAAACCTATCGATTTACTTAATTTAAAAAAAAAAACCCTGAACACTAAACCATAAGCCCTAAACCCTAAATCTTGAAACCCTAAACCCTAAACCCTAAACCCTAAAAAACCCTAAACCCGAAAAACTAAATAAGTTAATACAAAAAAACCCTAACCCTAAACCGTAAACTCTAATCACTAAAACCTACAACCCTAAACCCTAAAAACCTAAAAACCTAAACCTAAACTAAATGAAGCCTAAAAATAAACTAAATAAAAAAAACTTAAACCTAAATAAAAAATATAATAAAAACTTAAACTAAACCTAAACCTAAATTTAGAAATAAAATAAAATAAAAAATAAAAAATTAAACTAAAATAAAATTAATAAAAACCTAAACTACACCAAAAAATAAAATAAAACCCAAATGTAAAATAAAAATGAAATAAACCTAAAATAAAATAAAATAAAAACTAAATGAAAACTTAAAACTAAAAAATAAACATAAAAATGAATAAAAAATAAAACCTAAACCTAAAATAAATGTAAACTTAAACTAAAATAACTAAACTAAAATAAATAAAACCTAAACCTAAACCTAAAATAAACTAAGCCTAAACCCTAACCTAAATAAATTGAACTAAACTAAAAATAAACCTAAACCTACACTAAAAAATAAAACCTAAAATAAAAACCTAAAACCTAAACCTAAAAAAATAAAATAAAAACTTAAACCTAAACCTAAAAATAGAAAATAAAACCTAAACCTAAAAAATAAAATAAAATAAACTCAATTGAAAATAAACCTAAAAATAAACTAAAATAAAACCTAAATTGAAATAAATAAACCTAAAATAAATAAAATAAACTAAATAAAATAAAATAAACCTAAATAAAATTAAACATAAAATAAACTCAAATAAATAAAAAATTAAACTAAATAAACCTACCGATTTACTTAATTTAAAATTTAAAATAAAACCCTAAAAAAACTAACCCTAAACCACAAACCCTAAACCTACAACCCTAAACTAACAACCCTAAACCTACAACCCTAAACCCTAAAACCCTAAACCCTAAACCCTAAACTCTAAACCGTAAACCCTAAAACCTTAAACCATAAACCTTAAACCTTAAACCATAAGCTCTAAAACATAAAACCCTAAACCTTAAACCCCAAACCCTAAACTCTAAACCCTAAACTAACCCAAAATAAATCAAGCCAGATTAAATTATATAAGAAAAAGGCCAATGTAGTGATCAGATATCCTAGAAAAAATAAGTTCCTCTATACAACCCTGAACTACAAGTTTAGATATATGGTCTTCTAAAGTCTCCTTCTTCATGGATATCCATCGGGCTCCACAGGGGACCACCACACCATCTTCTGGTTGGGACAACTCCTGCTAATCCTAGACCCCATAAATCCTAACCTACTTCTAAGCTCAAGTTTACATTGAAAATTCAAAGAAAATCCCAAGCCCTGCAAAATAGATGTTAGAAAATACAACAGAACACAAAGCAGTTTATATTTCACAAGCATACGGGCTTAGAATTAGTTTTGCCAAACCCACTGTCCTATGGACTATGTTATTTTAAACTAAGCAAACAACAATTTTATGATTTATTCATTACAATGATCACTTTAACATAGTCCCCTATAGAAAATAATGTTAAATCTTGAAAGAACACCCTATCATCTAGTCTAACGAACAAATAAGCCTAGGCATCCAATCTAAAGCAATACACCACACAGACATGTAAAGCACAACACAACATATCAGAGATTAAAGGAAAATCAGAATGATAAAGATCTTGGTGACCCAAGTAATAGTGTGTAGAAGTGGGTTTGTGATAAGTCTTTACCTTTAAGTTTAAGTTTGAAGTTTGAATTGGTTTAATTTTACCATTGGTTGGTTTCAATTCAAATGGTTTAATGATTTAATTTCCATTTTATGTTCATTTTATGTGATTAAAGTTGTATAGTTTTCAAGAATGAAGAATGGAATGATTCCATTTTGGATGGAGCTCTTCCATTCAACATCCTAACCTAATGAAGTTTTAAAGTCTAACTAAAATCCTTAAGTATTTTAATCAATCCTTTTGATTTAATTTATGTTTGGGTTTTATTTATTACATTTATTCAAATTGCTTTATTTGATTTAATTTACTTGATTTATTTCATTTTGAATTAAGTTGTATGGATTTCATTTGATTTGGCTTATGTTATTTTAAGGAGTTTGATTTTTAAGTTTGATTTCATTCAATTTAACTTAGGATATTAAAATATGGATGTGTAAGCTCAAGGTTTAAATTTATTATTACGAATTAATACCTTAGGTTTGTTCATAGATTATTCTTAATCTGATTTAATTACCCTAGGTTTTAGATTCATTATTTAAATTCATTAAGGATGAGTGTTTTCATTAAACTTAACTGAAGTTGTTTAATTATGTTTACATTTCATCAATTATTGATTTTGTTACAATTTGATATTTGATTAAATTCTTTGACTTAGAAAGTTTTGATGAATTACCCTAAGTATTTTTGATGTTTATTTCAGATTAGTTCAATTTATTTGTTGATTCAATGAATTAACGATTCTTCTTAATTATTATTTACTTCATATTGACCTAGAGATTTGGAAAATCAAGAATTCCAAATTTAGAGCAATTGGGTAGATAATATGGAAAGTGGGGTTACATGCCAATTTTATGTTTCTAAAGTTTCAACTTGATTAGAGATTTAATTAGGGTGTAATTAAGGTTTTAATTATTTCATTAAAATATAAATTAAGCCTAATTTATTAACATTGATTGAGGGTTTTTTTTTATCTTATTCTCCACTGAAATACCTTTCTAATGAGAGTTTATTCATAATTTTTGGTTAACTGGTTGAGTTATTATGATTTAATTAAGTTCAAGTTATTTAATTGAATTATTTAATTCTTTTAATTACCTAATTGAATTAATTAGTGATCTTTTAGGTTCATATAGGTTTGATTAGCTTTAATTACTCTTCTAATAATCATTAACATTCACTATGTTGATTTAAGGTTATTTGATTAAAGTTTTGTAATTATTTCATTAAAGGGTAATGAATTTAAAATTTAAAAGCCATTTTCTGGCTACTAGTGGCGGCGTGGTTGGTCAAGGTGGGGGATCGACCTCCCTTGGTCTTGTGAACATAATGGAATCTTCATCTCAGAGGGAAGGAGCTTCCTTGCATGTTTTCCTGCATGGAAAGCATTTTTTTTTCTCCTCTTCCTCTCTTCCTTTTCTTCTCCCTTCAAGAAGCCAAATTTATTGATTTTCCTTTTGATTGGCAACTACTTAAGAGGTGGCTTTGTCTGGAGCATGAAAGAAGAAAGGATTTTGCATGGAAAGAGATGGAAGAAGGAAATTAGCATTTCTCTTCTTCCCATTTTCTTCCCTTTTTTATTTTATGATTATGGCATCACATAGCCCTAGACTAATGTATACTACCCATTTTGAGTTTTTATTTGGACTACATTTGATTTAGGTTGGAGTTTGAGTCCAAATCAAGTGCATTGATTTTAGCTTGATTCAATTCAAAATCAACTCAAGGGTATTTTTTAAATTAAATGTAATTTGACTTTTAATCATCTTGGATTGATGATTATTGATTTGATTAATTGGTTTTGACTTTGGATGCTTGAGTTGATCCTACCTAAGACAAATAGGTTAGATCCAACCCAAGGTGAATTTCCTAGGTCACTAGGCATAGTGTCCTAAGCATTGAATTAGGAGAATCCTATTTGAGATTAAAATCTCCTAATTGCTAAATTAACCTCATCCAAAAATAAGGCTAACAAATGGACCCCCAATATGTGTAGTGGATTAATTAGAATACACTGCACATATTGGTAACTAGATCTCATATAAGTAAACTTGGGGTTCCAATTCATGATTTTTTTATTTTTTTAGTTTGAATTTTATTTTGATTTTGATTGTATAACTATTTTTGGTTTGGAGCATGATTCAGGTGATTAGCTAATAAGATATAAGTATGGGTGTGATCCATCCTAGAAGCTAAAGAGAAATCTTTAAAGAGAATCCAATCCTCATAAATAGTATGCCAACTAGGGACTTACTCCTATAAGATTAGAAAGAATGACTAAGGGACTTATATCTTTCTGCTATAAATCATAATGAATATAACTTGTCTTGTAACATGAAACCTTGGTGGCTTTCTAATCATGTACACAAAGATAGGATTACTCTCTATGATTAGAAAGAATGTCATAAGGACTTATATCTTTCTAGCTATTAAAATCATAAAGACTTAATCCAATCTAAATCACCTATATAACATGAAGTATTCTTAATCATGTACACAAAGATAGATGTAATTGACTTACTCCTATGATTAGAAATAATGCCTAATTAAGGGACTTATATCTTTCTAGCTATTAAAAGGATCATAAATACTTAATCCAATCACCTATGTAACATGAAAGGGGCCTTAATGGCTTGTTCCAATCATGTACACAAAGATAGATGCCACTGGGACTTACTCCTAGGATTAGAAAGAATGCACTAAGGGACTTATATCTTTCTCGCTATTAGAAAGGGGTCATAAAGACTTAATCCAATCTAACTCACCTGTGTAACATGAAAGGGGCCTTGATGGCTTAATCCAATCATATACACAAGAGGTAGGATGTCGATTGCGGGATTTACTCTTATATGATTAGAAAGAAGGCTAAATAAGGACTTATATCTTTCTAGCTATTAGAAAGGGGTTATAAAGACTTAATCCAATCTAACCAGTAACATGAAACCTTGATGGCTTAATCTAATCATGTCAAGAAGTAGGATGTGATTACTCCTATATGATTGAAAGAAACCATTAAATTTATATCTTTGCTTAGAAAGGGTCATAAAGACTTAATCCAATCTAACTCAGCTAACATGAAAGGGGCCTGATGGCTTAATCCAATCATGTACATAAAGATAGGATGACTAATTACTTACTTGTGAAGGTCGACTACTTATCTTTTTTTAGAAAGGGGTCATAAAGACATAATCCAATCTAACTCGCCTGTGTAACATGAAAGGGGCTTTGATGGCTTGATCCAATCATGTTCACAAAAGTAGGAATGGTGCCACGTAGGGTTTGCTCCAAACCTAGAAAGATGTGAGAAAGGTGCCACAGAGGGCTTGCTCCCATCTCAAGTCATGTATATGAAAGGTGCCACAAAGGGCTTGATCTTATCCTATAGGTGATATGGATAAGGAGATGGGGTCAAAGTGATTTATTCCTAATCTCTGGTTTTGGCTAATAAGCAAGAGTCTCAAGGACTTAATCCTTACTTGATTAGTCTAACTTAATGAAACTTATAGGTTTACTTCTTGATTTCACTAATACTCTACATGAAGAAGTTTAGTGAAGGAGGTTTCAAAGAGTTGGAATTTATTTAGGCAGAAAGAACCAAAGTCAACCAGTGCTTCTCAAATGGAATTTTATTTTTGTATGTTATTTTTATTTTGTTGACATGAATCAACAGCTTATAAGGCATTCTCTTGGATTCAATGAAGATCAAGAGATTCCTTTAAAGCTTTCTAAAGTGTTTGAGAATCAAGATAATATTTTGGATTCTCATAGAGATACAAAATTCTTATCCCTAATAAATAAGGGAATTGAAAGGATTAACTTAGAGAAATTAAGATTCTCTTGATCATTTGAAATTGAATTTTCTTTGATTTATTATTATGGAAATGAAATCTCATAATTGTCTTTGATTAATTTTTTGCATTTTGATCCTTCTTATTTTACTACAAGGTCTTTGAAATTACTTCAAAAGTAAATTTCAAGACCTATATATAGTAAACTATTCTTCATATTGAAGTTTCTTTTCTTTCTTCTTGACATTTTCACAACCCTCTACCTAATTGAAAGTGAGATTATAAGAAATCATGATCATGACCCTTTTTGCTTAATTGTCCCAATATGTTGAGATTTTCAATACAACCCTCTACCTAATTTTCTTCTTTTAAATTTTCCACATCAACTAAGATGTTAATAAGTTCTTAGTAGTCTATATTTATCAAAGATAACCCTAGAACTTTACAATGGAATGCCACATGAAGTTGCTTATAGTTATAAGTAAATTACATGATTATGTAATGCCTTGTTTTACTTTCATTTCTTTTTTTTTCATATTTCATTTTTTTATAGAGCATTATGATGATTGATTTTGCTAGCAACTTCTCTAAGATGGGAAAAACATCACATTTTGAAGATGATTTATTTGCCATTTCTTTTCAATCTCATTTGAAGTGGTATGACTCTACCATTTTGAATTTGAGTTCAAGAATTTCCTTTTATATGAAGGGTAGGTCTAACTCTATCCTCAATAGATCAATAGACCTCATGATCTATTCATTTAGGATCATCATTTAAAAGAGACCCTCTAGGTAGATGATGTGCTATTAGAAAGTCAAATTTTGACTTGCATTCTTTTATAACACATATAAGATTAATGGTAATCTCAGCTTAAATGGACTCTTTGACCACCATACTTAACATTAAGACAATGTCAAAGGTCATAAGATATTGCAAAGGATTCTCCTTAGATTCATTTTGTATTGAAAGCATATAATGCCTTAGTCTTGAAAATTAAGGAATTTTTCATTCATTTGGACTGACAAAGTCCTGAGTGATTTATCTATCAACTTTCTAGAGATAGGAACTTCATACTTTCACATTAAGCGATATATATATCACCCTTAGGACCCAATCCTAAGGTCATGATTTCTTTTGAAGGATTAACTTCTTCATTTATTTTCTTTTCTTGATTTAACCTTAAAATTAATTAAAGTCAATCATGGAACATCATTTCAATCAATGGGAGAAAACTCCCATTAAGAAAGTTGATTTAAATTTCATTCATTTCAACTTTATCAAGAGAATCATAATTCACTTTTGCTACCCTCTCTTTTCTTCTATTGATTAGATGCAAAAGTGAATCTTGCTACTTTATTTTTTTTTATGTCATATCATCTCCCTCTTTTGACTCTCTCCCAAATTCTTAAGAATTTAAGATTTTGGAAAGGTCTAAAAGAAGGTTACCTCCAAGTCACTCCTTAGAATTGGCCAATCAACTTGAGTAGTTGGTTTTCCAATATTCTAATGGACTTGTGAAAATTAAGATTAAAGCTGATTTGCATTCATGTATAATTTTCTTCTATATAAATAAGAGATTGTCATTGAGTTCCTTAATCAACCTCTACCTAGGGTAAGGCATTCTTTTTTTGGGATGATTTTTTTTGTTTTTATTCTTCTTTTCTAAATGTAATTCAAACTTCAATCATGGTGGGAAAAGCAATAACTATGCCTTTTTGATTTAAGTTTTCTCGTGGTTTGAAGGAACTCCTTTATCTCAATTTACAACCTTAGGTGTTTTGACACCATTTGAATGAAGTAGAACAAAGGGTGTTCATTCAAGGACCATGTCCTGATTCTCTTTAACTCTAGTACAAAGCCAAAGTAAGATCAAGGATAAGTTTAACTTTGAGACTTTATTTTTGGATATTTTCTTTTCAAATATTGAAGTACTTTTCATACTTTTTTAAATTTAATATCTCTTTTCCATATTGGAATGGTTTCAAATTCATCTTGACTAGATTTAGGTCATAATAGAGATGACTTGATTTTTATTTATTTCTCACACCTCTCATTTTATTTTGGGATTTGGTTCTAGCACCCAATCGTTTAACTATGATAAATGAAGCTTTCTAGAACCTCTATTCAAGATGTTGGATAGGCTCAACCAAGAATGAAATGGAGAGGTATCCAACAGAAAGAAAGGCGTCCTGTGAGTGGCACTAGTACACTACCGATATATAGAAATAACCATCTATTTCTAAAGATGGAGAGAGGAACCATTACCCAGCAGAGTCGCCGGAAAGATATGTTGGTTCTTTTCTCTGGAGTAGAGAAAAGAAATGACACCACATAGAGTTTAGGAATATTTTATTTAGATGATCAAATACAGCATTAAGGAAATAAGCATATTATCTCAAAAGATAAACACACTCTCCTGTAATGGATTCAATCATTTCAATAAAAGACTCCTAAGGCTAATGGGTCTTTCATGTACCAGAGTATTTTCTCCTGAACTACATGGAAAAGTAGAAGTGGTCAATTTTATCCTAGATCATGGTTCCCTATAAAGGCAAGCCTCTATAGTTAATTACATCTTAGGAAGGGTCTCTTCCTAAGAATACTCTCGATTAAAGAAATAAGTGGCTATTCCTAAATACTACTAAGGTATCTTTCGAAGGAATGATTTTTGAAAAATTCAATTAGGAGAGGTCCAAATTGGAGAGAGAGTTATTTTTAAGAGTCAAATGGAAAAGAGTAGAAATGTTTATCGATACGGGATGCCTAGTAGACATTTCATCTATCCATGATTGGGCTTCAAATTTGGGATTTAATTTTAGATTTCAAGTTATCATTTTCTTAGAAATCTAGGACTTAGATTCTAGCAAAGACAAGACTCAAATGCCTAGGGTTGAAGACTTATTCCTAAAGGATGCTTCGTAACCTAGTTCACAACTTCGACACATGTCGGATGCTGACCTAATTCATTCTTAGGAATCATTGGTCATTCTCTTCACTTGAAGGAAATAACCTATCCGACTCTTACGGACTTCAAACCTTGGAGAAGGCTGCCAGCTAACACCACCTAAGCATATTTTAAAATCATGAAGCTAAGTCATATGAATGCAAGATGGCTGGGCTATTACAGTTTTAGGAAAGAAATCTATGAACCTAGACTTACTCTTTAACCCCTAAGATTATGTAGGGTATGAAGATGTACCTAACTAATGCATATTTTTCAAATTTTTATAATTTTTGACTCAGGATTCACTTAGGTAATAGAAATATAATTTATGCCTAATGCATGCAATTTATGGGCCAAATTATAATAGAAGAAGGTGTACTTCCACAATAGGCTCTCAAAGGTCAAGCCTAGGTTCTCTGGCAAGGATGGAAGTCCTTCATTAATCAAGAGTGAAATAATATGATTATGCATGATATTAAAACATCTAGCTAAGGGGTTGCTACATAATTTATCTTACTTTAATGGCCTAGGCTTTTATATGAAGATTATGAGTTATATTTATTTTTATGTTTCAATTGATTTAGTTGGGTTAAAAATTTAGTTTATCCTATGAGCCTACGTCCAGGCATACATCACAGCACAAACATTGCATAGAAAGAAACCTAAAAAAAGCATGTTGTTTCTATTGCGCACCTAAAATAAATCAAGCCAGATTAAATTATATAAGAGAAAGGCCAATCGTAATGCTCACAGAAGAAAATTGGGTTGAGTTCTGCCTTATACAACCTAGCCTAGAACTACAAGTTTAGATCTATGGGTCTTCTTTCTAGGAAAGTCTCCTTCTTCAGGGACATCCATCAGGCTCCATAGGGGACCACCATACCATCTCTTGGTTGGGTCTGCTCCTACTAATCCTAGACCCCATAGATCGTAACCTAATTCTAAGCTCAAGTTTACATTGAAAATTTAAAGAAAATCCTAAGCCCTGCAAAATAGATGTTAGAAAATACACACAGAACACAAAGCAGTTTATATTTCATAAACATACGGGCTTAGCATTAGTTGCTTGCCAAACCCACCTGTCCTATGGACTATGTTAAGGGATTTTTAGCACCTGCAAGCAAACAACAATTTTATGATTTATTTATTACAGCGATCCCTTTAACATAGTCACCTGTAGAAAATAATGTTAAATCTAGAAAAAATGACCTAACATCCAGTCTAACGAACAAACAAGCCTAGGAATCCAATCTAAAGCAATACACCACACAAACATGTGATGCACAGCACAACATATCACAAGAGATTAAAGGAAAATCATAGAATGATCTAACCTAGATCTAGGATCTGTGACTTAAGTAATCTAGTGTGTGTAGAAGTAAGGTTTGTGTGCTAAGTCTTTGCTAGGCCTTTAAGTTTAAGTTTGAAGTTTGAAGTTTGAATTGGTTTAATTTTTACAATTGGTTGGTTTCAATTCAAATGGTTTAGTGATTTAATTTCCACTTTTATGTTCATTTTATGTGGTTAAAGTTGATAGGTTTTCAAGAATGAAGAATGGAATGATTCCATTTTTGGATGGATCTCTTTCCATTCAACATCCTAAATCCAATTGAAGTTTTCAAAAGTCTAACAAAAATCCTTAAGTATTTTAATTAATCCTTTTGATTTTATTTATGTTTGGGTTTTATTTATTTCATTTATTCGAATTGGTTTATTTGATTTAATTTACTTGATTTATTTCATTTTGATTTAAGTTGTATGGATTTCATTTGATTTGGATTATGTTATTTTAAGGAGTTTGATTTTAAGTTTGATTTCATTCAATTTAACTTAAGATATTAAAATATGGATTTGTAAGCTTAAGGTTTAAATTTATTAATATGAATTAATACCTTAGGTTTGTTTATAGATTATTCTTAATCTAATTTAATTAACCTAGGTTTTAGAGTCATTAAGGATAGTGGTTTCATTAAACTTAACTTAAGTTGTTTAATTATGTTTGAATTTCATCAAGTATTGATTTTCTTACAATTTTGATTTTTGATTAAATTCTTTGACTTAGAAAGTTTTGATCAATTACCCTAAGTATTTCTGATGCTTATTTCAGATTAGTTCAATTTATTTGTTGATATAATGAATTAATGATTCTTCTTAATTATTGTTTACTTTATATTGACCTAGAGATTTGGAAAATCAAGAATTCCAAATTTATAGACCAATTGGGTTTGACATAATTATGACAAGTGGGGTTACATGCCAATTTTATGTTCCTAAAATTTCAAATTGATTAGAGATGTAATTAAGGTGTAATTAAGGTTTTAATTATTTCATTAAAACTTAAATTAAGCCTAATTTATTAAGATTCATTGAGGGATTTTATTTTTATCTTATTCTCCATTGAACTACCTTTCCAATGAGGGTTTATTCATAATTTTTAGTTAACTAGTTGATTTATTATAATTTAATTAAATTTAGGTTATTTAATTGAATTATTTAATTCTTTAAAATTAGTGATCTATTAGGTTTATAGGTTTAGGTTTAATCTTTAATATTCATTAATATGTTGATTTATTAGATTAAAGTTTTCTAATTATTTCATTAAAGGGTAATTAATTTAATTAATTTAAAGGTTAAACACATGAAATTATAATTTCCCTTGAATTCAAAGAATTAAATCCCCAAAAATTTACCTAAGGTATGTTTTAAGCTTACTTTCATTTGTTCAAAATTTCAAATTAATTGGATTATTAATTTAAGAATAATTAGGGTTTAATGTTTTTTAATTAAACCCAAATTAAGAAAGAAATACCCAATCAAAATTGCAGATTTTAATTTCTATGGATTTCCCTCATCAACAGGAATCCATAGAGCTCTTATTTGTAATTTTCTAATTTTTCTTTGATTTTATATGATTTTTTGAAGTTTTCAAGTTTTTAATTAATTAATTAAATCGTTAATTAACAAATTTTAATAGTTTTTTAAGCGGGAGGGACCTGCCGCGTGTCACGCGCTAGTTGAAAATGCGAGACGATCCTGGATCGTCCGATCACGGATCGGACAGTCCAAATTGCCCCCGCGGTCCTTAAGGAACTTATCCTATGGTGCGCCTAGATCTGGATCGTCCGATCCAAATACACGGATCGAAAGGTCCAGAGATCATCTTCTTCATTTACTGTGGTAGCCAAGAACCGTCAAACTTATTTTGCTAGTACCTTTTGATCTAGGAAATGAAATCACCCGATTTCAAGTGCTACACGATCGTGAAGAGAAATCCTATCATTCTATATGGTTGGATCAATTTGAAAATCATGTTGCCTATGAAAATGATCAAAATCGAATACATAGGGGGAGGGAGAAATTACATACCAGGATTCTGGCTTGCCGGCCGCGAGAAGGTCCGATGATGGTTGAAAACTTCATCACTCTCCTTAGAGATTCTTTTGGAATGAAAATAGGGAGGTGATAGTCTCTCCTACCCCATTTTCTGTTCTTAGTCGAAAGCTCCTTATGGAAAATTTTTTGAAAGCCATTTTCCAGCCACTTGCGGTGGCATGGCCGGTTAGGGTCGGGGATCAACCTCCCTTGGTCTTGTGAACATAATGGAATCTTTATCTCAGAGGGAAAGAGCTTCCTTGCATGTTTTCCATGCATGGTCGAGCACTTTTTTTTATCCTCTTCCTCTTTTCTTCCTTTTTCTTCTTCCCTTGGAGAAGCCAAATCCTTGTTGGCTTTTCCTTGCTTAATTGCCTCCTTTACTTGAAGGCAACCACCTCTTAAGAGGTGGCTTTTTTTGTCATGGAGTGCATGAGGTAGAAAAGATTTTCTTTTTGAGTTTTCATTTTTACATTTGATTTGGGTTGGAGTTTGAGTCCAAATCAAGTGCATTGATTTTAGCGATCCAATTCAAAATCAACTCAAGGGTATTTTGAAATTAAATGTGATTTGACTTTAATCATCATGGATTGATGTTTATTGATTGTTGATTTGATTAATTGATTTTGAATTTTGTTGATCCTAAGACAAATAGGTTAGATCCAACCCAAGGTGAATTCCCTAGGTCACTAGGCATAATGTCCTATGCATTGAATTAAGAGAATCGTATTTGAGACTAAAATCTCCTAATTGCTAAATTAACCTCATCCAAAAATGAGGTCAACAAGCCCTAAATCCTAAACTAATCCTTAACCTTAAACCCTAAATCCTAAAAACCTTAAACCGTAAAGATTAAACCCTAAACCCTAAACTAACCTTAAACCCTAAAATAACATTAAAACCTAAACCCTAAACTAACCCTAAACCCTAAGCTAACCCTAAACCCTAAACTCTAAACTTAAACCCTGGAAATCCTAAACCCTAAAGCCTAAACACTAAACCCGAAACCCTAAACCCTAAACCTTAAAAACCTAAAAACCAAAATCGAAACTAAATAAAGCCTAAAAATAAAATAAGTAAAAAACTTAAACCTAAATAAAATAATAAAAAAAAAAAAATTAAAACTTAAATTAAAACCTAAACCTAATCCTAAACTTAAAAATAAAATAAAATAAAAATTTTAAACTAAAATAAAATAAATAAAAACTTAAACATAACTAAAAAAAATAAAATAAACCTAAAATAAAAACTAAAATAAAATAAAACTAAACTTAAAATAAAATAAAATAAACCTAAAATAATAAAATAAAACAAATTAGACCTAAACAAATAAATAAAAAAAACCTAAACTAAACAAAACCCAATAACAATAAAAAATAAAACCTAATCCAAACAAAATAAATAAACCTACCTAAACATAAATAACCCTAAAAATAAAATATAAAACCTACATACTATAAAATAATACCTAAAATAAACTAAAAATAAAACCTACCTAAACCTAAATTAAAAAAATAAAACTAAACTTAAAATCAAATAAAAAAAACTAAACTAAAAATAAACCTAAACCTAAACTAAATGTAAAATAAACTATAAATAAACTTAAAATAAATAAACTATTTAAATAAAATAATAATAAGTCTAAATAAAATAACAAACTAAAATAAATAAAAAAATAAACTAAATAAACCAAAACCTATGAGTTTACTTAATTTAAAAAAATTAAAAATTAAAAAAAAAACTCAAAACCCTAACCTGACACATAACCCAAACTACCTAACCCTAAAACCCTAAACCATAACCTAAACCCTAAACCTTAAACCCTGGCCCTAAACCCTAAACTCTCCTAAAACCTACCCTACCCTAAACCCTAAATCCCACACTAAACCCTAAACCCTAAACCACAACCTAAACCTAAACTCTAAACCTAAACCTAAAATGTAAAACCTAAATCTATGCTTAAATAAAACCTAAAAGAAAATAAACAAATAAACCTAAACATGAATAAAATAAATAAATAAAATAAAATAAACCTAAACTAAAACCTAAACCTAAACCAAACCTATAAAAATAAAATAAAAATAAACCTAAACTAAAATAAAATATATAAAATCTAAACAAACTAAAAATAATACCTAAATAAAGATTATAAAATATAAATAAAATACCTAAAATAAAATAAAATAAAACTAAATAAACCTACAAAAAATAAACCTAAAATACTAAACTTAATAAAATAAACCTAAACCCTAAAAAAAAAAACTATGCCTAAAATAAAGAAAATAAACCTAAACCAAACTAAAATAAGTAAAACCTAAACCTAAACTTAAATAAACTAAACCTAAACCTAAACCCTAAATAAAATAAAATAAACTAAAATATATCTAAACTAAAATAAAACCTAAAATAAAAATAAACCTAAACCTAAACCTAAAATAAATAATAAAACCTAAACCTAAAAAAATAAAATAAAATAAAACAAAACTAAAATAAACTTAAAACTAAACTTAAACATAAAATAAACTAAAATAAAACCAAAAAAAATAAATAAACCGAATGGATAATCTAAAATAAAGGTTAAAATAAAATAAAGATGGATGAAAATAAACTAAATAAACCTAAACCTACCTCTTTACTTAATTTTAAAAAAAATAAAAAAATAAAAAAATAAAAGAAATAAAACCCAACCCTAAACCTACCACAAAACCCTAAATTAACCCTATAACCATAAACCTAAATCTAACCTTTACCCTAAACTAAAACCAAACCAGAAAAACCAGATCCTACCTTAAAACTAAACCCTAAAACCTACAACGGTAAATCCTAAACCCTAAATACCTAAAAACCTAAACCTAAACTAAATAAAACCTAAAAATAAAATAAATAAAAAAATGTAAACTGAAATAAAATAAATAAAATAAAATAAAATAAAAAAACCCTAAATCCTAAACTCTAAAAGGCCAAAAGATCCAACAACTAAACCCTAAAACCTACACTGGTAAACCCTAAACCCTAAAAACCTAAAAACCTAAACCTAAACTAAATAAAACTTAAATATAAAATATATAAATAAACCTCAACCTAAATAAAATAAGTAAAATAAAATAAAATAAACAAACGTAAACTAAAACCTAAACCTAAACATAAACCTAAACATAAAAATAAAATAAAATACAAAATAAACACTAAACTAACATAAATTGGTTAAAACCTAAACTAAACTAAAATAAAAATAAACCTAAGTAAAAAAAACTAAAAACTAAAATAAAACAAAATAAAAACCTAAACATTATAAAATAAACCTAAAAATAAATTAAAAATAAAACCTAAACCTTAAACTATAAATAAATAAACTAAAAATAAACCTAAACCTAAACTAAAAAATAAAACCTAAAAATAAACCTAAAATATAAACCTAAAATCTAAACCAAAAATAAATAAAATAGAAACCTAAACCTAAACATAAAAAATAAAATTAAAATAAAACTAAACTAAAAAATAAACATAAACCAAAACCTAAACCTAAAAAAATAAACTAAATAAAAAACCTAAACTAAAATAAAAAACCTAAAATAAATAAACTAAACTAAATAAAAATAAAAATAAACCTAAATAAAAATAAAAATAAAATCAAATAAAATAAATAAAAGATAAACTAAATAAACCTAAACCTATAGGTTTACATAATTTAAAAAAAAAACCCTAAACCTTAAACCCTAAATTCTAAACCCTAAATCTGAAATCCTAAACCCTAAACCCTAAACCTACAACTCTAAATGCTAAACCCACCCTCCTCACTATCCTCCTACCCTAGGCCCATAACCCAGGCCACCCCTACCCTGGCCTGACACCCACCCCAGGCCCTAAATCCTGGGCCTAAATCCTCTCCAAACTGACCTCATTTAACCCCACCACAATCTGGGCTATCCTTAACCTGACCCTAAACCTTAAACTCCTGGGCCATAGCAGGCCTGGGCCCTAGCCTGGGCCCTACACCAATCTACTAAACCTAAAATTAAACAAAATATAACCTAATCCTCTAAATAAATAAACCAAACCTAAACCTGGGATAGGCTACCTAAACCCTAAATAAATAAATCTAAATAAACTAAACCTAAACTAAAAAATAATACTAAAATAAACCCAAATAAAACCTAAAACTTTAACCTAATAAAATAAAAACTTGAACCTAATCCTAAAATTAAAAAATAAAAACTAAACATAAAATATAAATTAAAAATAAAACAAAACTAAAAAATAAGCCTAAATCTAAACCTAAACTTAAAAAATAAACTAAAATAAATAAACCTAAAATAAATAAAATAAACTAAATAAAAATAAAATAAGATCCATAGTGTTGCCCTTGGAGATAGATGATTGGTAGACCGAAGCAAAGTTTCACATTATAGACTTTGATACATCTTCCAACACTTTGCTTGAGAGACCATGAATACAAGAGAACAACATAGTTTCATCCTCTTTACATCAGTGTATGAAGTTCATGAGAGGTGGGATCGTCTACTGTGCAAAGGAGATCTCAAGCTATTTACGGTTCACTAGGTCAGCATATATGAGGATGCAGCTTACTACCTCCCTCAAAATCAACAAGTCTATTCTCATAAACTTGGCTAAAGTTTAAAAATAAAAGAAATATAAAAAGAAAAAGAAAAAGAAAGAAAGAAATAAAAAGAAAAGAAAATAGAAAATGAAAAAGAAAATAAAAGGGGGTGAAGTATATACTTGGAGGAGGAAGTGGAGCCTGACATTAGATTCCACCCAATGTTCATTATTCCATTCGAACATATGGGTAGGACGACCTGACCTCCACAAGGCAGAAGAAGAGGCCAGTTCAGAGGCAGTCCCAGAGGTGGAAAACCACCTTATTGGCCACCCAATAGAAGATATGTCCCAACTATCGGGAGTACACCTACTATACATATAGACTTAAAATCTAGTTCATAGGATGAGTCTTTTATGGTTAGCACAACAACCAACTCTTCTCAATAGTAGATCTCCTTGGAGGTGACACTTGAGCTAGATAATGATGAAGATTGGGCTCCAAACCAAAGCATAAGTGTATCCAAGTCTATATGTGAAAAGTTAGGCATCAGTTGGGAACCTTAGCTCTAACCACACTTTCCTCTCAAAAAGTTGAGGGTTTGGTAGTTAAGGAAGCCCCTAAGTCATCCACAGGTGTGAAGACTCAGAGGTTCTTTCTGGTAGCATCATCCTCAAGTCAAGAAGTTGATGTAGAACTTGAGGATTATTCATATAAAGATTTAATAGAATTACCTTTTGATTGGTACTTATCTTGTGTTCATAATTTAGCAAAGAAAAGGTTAATCCCACATATTTCATCAAAGTGCAGGTCAAACTACTTCGAGAGAATATGGAAAAATAACTACAAAAGCTCTCAATGAAGACCGGGACTAGGATTCAGTACAATGGGTCCAGTCGATGATGATAATTATTGCTTAGTAATTACCAATCATTTGGAATTTGATAGGTTCTTTTCAAATCACATTAACTCATATGAGGAGTTGTGCTTAGAGGGTTCAGATGATCTAAATGATTTTGAAGTCAAAGATGCACTGCCAGAGTTCAAAGAAGAGATCAAGTCAACCATTGACATGCTTTAGGAAATCAACTTAAGAACTGAAGAAGATCCACGCCCAATAGACATCAGTTATTTTTTGAATGAAATTGAAACTAATGACTTAGTTAGGCTATTGACTTAGTTTAAGGACTACTTTACATGGTGTTATGAAGTGATGCCTGGATTGGCTCCTGACATAGCGGTCCATAAACTAGTAATAGAGCTTACTGCTAACTTTATCAAGCAAGCTCCTAGATGCATGTGATTAAACATATAACAACATGTCATTTATAAAGTTAAAAAATTGATTGATGCTGGATTCATCTGAGAAGAAAAATACCATACCTGATTAGCCAATATCATCACAGTTAAGAAAAAGAATGGCCAAATTCATATATGCATCAATTTTAGGGATTTAAATAAGACATGTCCAAAAGGTGAATTTTCATTTCCAATCTCAGAGCTGATAGGGGACATTTCCTCATCTCATGCAATCTTCTCTTTCATGGATGGCTCATCTAGATATTACCAAATAAAGATGGCCCCTGAAGATGAAAGAAACATTACTTTTAGAACCCCGATAAGAATATATTCCTATAAGGTCATGCCTTTTAGACTTAAAATGACGGTGCTACATACCAATGGGCTATGACTCAAATCTTTGATGAACTCATTCATCATCAAGTTGAGTGCTATGTCAATGATTTCGTGGTCAAAAGTAGAGAAAAGAAAGACCATCTCTTTAACTTGAGAGTGGTTTTCAAATAGTTAAGACAATTTAACCTCAAAATGAACCCCCCTTAAGTGTACATTCAGAGTAGCTTCAGGAAAATTCCTTGGGATTGTTGTCCCGCACTAGGGAATTGAAATCAATCTAGAGAAGATCAAGGCGATATTAAAAATGCCGCCAATAAAAGTTTAACTCAACTTAGATCATTCCAAGGGTAGTTGGCATATCTAACTTATCAAAAAGGATGGCAAGTTCAGGTGGGATGACAAGTGTGAACAAGCCTTTGAAGACATCAAGCATTACCTGATGTTGCCACCAGTTCTAACAACCCCTATCTCAGGCAAGCTACTCATACTTTGCACTCTATGTTAAATGACTCCCTTGGTGCATTGTTGGCTAAAGCCAATGATGAAAGGAAGGAAAACACACTCTACTACCTCGATCATCATCTAATCCCTACTAAGGCTAATTATCCACCCATTGAAAAGCATTGCCTAGCTTTAATCTTTCCATTCCAAAATCTACAACACTACATGCTTCCTTATAAGGTGAACTTAATCTCTAGGATTAATCCAATATAATATCTCATGATATAGCTAATGCTATCTAGATGGTTGGTACAATGTCCATGATCTCAGTTTGACATTACCATACCCTGTGTGAAAGGATAAGTGCTAGCAGATTTCTTAGCAGCACACCCACTTCCAGCTAGCTCTCCACTTAGTGATGATCTCCCCAATGAACAAATCATGAACTTAGGGGATACTAGCATTCACCGCTGGGAGATGTACTTTGATGGCGCGGCTTCCTCTCAAAGAGTAGAAGAATGATAATCTACTATTCTAAGAAAAATAGGGGTTGGAATAGTTCTCTTAACTCTAGACCGGGATGTGATGAGATTCTCATATCATCTGTCTAATCCTAGCAACAACAACGAAGTGAAATTTGAGGCTCTGATTATTAGTTTGGAGTTAGTTTTAGAACATCAACATCTTTGAGGATTCTCAGCTAATTATAAACCAAATCATTAGGTCCTATAAGGTTATTAAAGCTAAAGCTCCATCACTACCACAAGTACACAATGGACTTGTTGGCCCATATCCCAGAGGTTACCATTTAGGGTTGTAGGTTTAGGGTTAGTTTTAGGGTTTAGGTTTTAGGGTTTAGGGTTTTGGATTTAAGGTTTAGTGTTTATGGTTTGGGGTTTAGGGTTTTTTTTTATTTTTCTTTTAAATTAAGTAAACCGGTACGTTTAGGTTTATTTAGTTTTTATTAATTTTATTAAATTTTTTTATTTAGGTTTATTTTGTTTTATTTTAATTTATTTATTTTAGGTTTCTTTATTTTAGTTTAGGTTTTATTTTAACTTATTTTTTTAGGTTTAGGTTTATGTTTATGTTTAGTTTTTAGTTTAATTTTATTTTAACTTTATTTTTTAGGTTTAGGTTATTTTTCATTTTATGCTTATGTTTAAGTTTTTATTTTATTTTATTTATGCTTATGTGTTAGGTTTTTATTTTAGGTTTCTTTTTTAGTTTAGGTTTAGGTTTATTTTTATTTTATTTTATTTTATTTAGTTTAGGGTTTATGTTTAGTTTAATTTAGGTTTAGGTTTTGTTTTGTTATTTTAGTTTAGTTTACTTTAGTTTACATTTAGGTTCATTTTATTTTATTTATTTTAGGTTTACTTTTTTTTTTATTTTAGGGTTTAGGTTTTATTTTTAGGTTTAGGTTTAGGTTTAGTTTATTTTGGGTTTAGGTTTAAGTTTTATTTGTTTTACTTTAGTTTATTTTAGTTAGGTTTAGGTTTATTTAATTTTTACTTTTGGTTTAGGTTTTTTTTTAGTTTAGGGTTTAGGTTTTATTCTTTATTTATTTTTAAGTTTATTCATAGTTTTAAGTTATTATTTATTATTTATTTTATTTAAATTTAGGTTTATTTTATTTTTATTTTTGTTTTAGTTTTTATTATATTTAGGTTTTTTATTTTTTTTAGTTTAGTTTAGGTTTTTATTTATTTATTTTAGCTTAGTTTTTATTTTTTATTTTATTTTCCTTTTAGGTTTAAGTTTAGGTTTAGGCTTTAATTTAGGTTTTTATATTATTTTATTATTTTATATTATTTTAGTTAAATTTTTTTTATTTATTTTATTTTTAATATTTATTTAGTTTAGGTTTCAGTTTTTAGCTATTGAGGGTTTAGGGTTTAGGGTTAGTTGAGAGTTTAGGGTTTAAGGTTTAGGGTTTGGGGTTTAGGGTTTATGATTTAGGGTTTAAGATTTAGGTTTGAAGGTTTAGGGTTTAGGTTTTAGTGTTTTTGGGTTTGGGGTTTAGGGTTTAGGGTTTAGGGATTAGGATTTTTAGGATTTAGGGTTTAAGGTTTAAGTTTAGGTCTAGGGTTCAGGCTTTATTTAGAGAAAGCTCCAAATTCAACATTTCTTCTTTTTGATTTCATCATCCAAGTAACACACCAAGTTTTCTAAGACACAAGCAATGACATAGATAAAAAATGAACACACATATAAAAAATAAAAAACCCTAGATAACTAGAACCGTCTCTAATGTAAAGACACAGTTCCATAAGTAATAGATCATATCGACCATTCTACAATTTCTCTAGTTTCCATCAGAACCACCCTAACCTCTCGATTAGCAGGATCCACCATCATATCCTAGATCTCTCGCTTAGCCACCACCACTACTCCAACCACCACCTTGATATCCACCAGCACATCCAAATCCCCAACCACCACTTCGATGTCGTTGCCTTGACTTTGCCTCCCTTGATCTAGGCCAGAACTGGCGATTTTCACGTCATCAAGGTTCTGCCTATTCTTAGGGTTTAGGTTTATTAGGTTTTAGGGTTTAAGTTTATTTTATAATTTAGTTAGTTACTATAAGTTTAGCTTTAGGGTTTGGGGTATAGTGTTTAGGGTTTTGGGTTAGGGTTTAGGGTTTAGGGTTAAGGTTTTAGGGTTAATACTTTTAGGGTTTAGAGTTTACGCTTAGGGTTTAGGGTTTATGGTTTTTTTTTAAAAGTGAAAAATTAAGTAAAATAGTAGGTTTAGGTTTATTTACTTTATTTAGTTTATTTTTATTTATTTTTGTTTATTTTTTTATTTTTATTTAGGTTTATTTTTTATTTTTATTTAGCTTGGTTTATCTATTTTAGGTTTATTTATTTTAGTTTAGGTTTTTTATTTTAGTTTATTTTTTTAGGTTTAGGTTTAGGTTTATATTTATTTTTAGTTTATTTTTATTTTAATTTTATTTTCTAGGTCTAGGTTTTATTTTTTATTTTTAGGTTTAGTTTTAGGTTTTTATTTTATTTTCTTAGGTTTAGTTTTGGGTTTTTATTTTAGGTTTATTGTTAGGTTTTATTTTTTAGTTTAGGTTTAGGTTTATTTTTCGTATATTTTATTTTATTAAGTTTAGGGTTTAGGTTTAGTTTATTTTAGGTTTAGGTTTGGGTTTTAATTATTTTAGTTCAGTTTATTTTAGTTTAGGTTTAAGTTTATTTGATTTTGTTTATTTTATTTTTATTTTATGTTAAGTTTTTATTTGTAGTTTAGGCTTTGGGTTTTATTTTTTAGGTTAAGGTTTTTATTTAGTTTTTAGTTTATTTTATTTTAGGATTATTTTTATTTCATTTAAGTTTAGTTTTATTTTAGTTAGGTTTTTTTATTAGCTTTATTTTATTTTTTTAGTTTAGTCTTGGTTTCTATTTATTTTATTTATTTTTTATTTTATTATATTTTTAGGTTTAGGTTTAGCTTTTAGTTTAGGTTTTTATTTTATTTTATTTTTTTATTTTATTTAGGTTTAGTTTTTTTTAATTTTATTTTTGGATTTTATTTGCTTTAGGTTTAAGTTTTTAGGTTTTTAGGGTTTAGGACTCAGGGTTCAGGGTTTAGTGTTTAGGGTTTAGGGTTTTAGGGTTTTAGGATTTAGGGTTTAGGGTTTTAGGGTTTTAGGATTTAGGGTTTTAGGATTTAGGGTTTAGTGTTAGGGTTTTAGGTTTAGGGTTACATTTATTAGGATAGTTTTGGGTTATTAGGGTTTCTATTTAGGCTTTAGTTTAAGATTTTTAGGGTTTAGTTTAATTTATAGAGTTTAGGGTTTAGGATTTTAGGTTTTAGGGTTTAGTTTAGGTTTAGGGTTTAGGGTTAGGGTTTTAGGTTTAGGGTTTAGGATTTATGGTTTAGTGTTTAGGTTTAGGGTTTAGTTTTTAGGATTTAGTTTTAGGTTTAGGGTTAGTTTTGGGGTTTAGGATTTAGGGTTTAGGGTTTAGGATTTTTTTTAAATTAAATAAAATGGTAGGTTTAGGTTTATTTAGTTTATTTTTTTTATTTTAGTTTATTTTATATTTTTATTTAAGTTTATTTTTTATTTATTTTAGTTTATTTTAGGTTAATTTATTTTAGCTTGGTTTTTTATTTTAGTTTTTTTATGTTTAGGTTTAGGTTTTTATTTATTTTTTAGTTTAGTTTTATTTTTATTTTATTTTTTAGGTCTAGGTTTTATTTTTTTTATTTTTTGGTTTAGGTTTAGGTTTTAATTTATTTTTTTTAGATTTAGGTTTAGGTTTTATCTTAGGTTTATTTTAGGTTTATTTTAATTCATTTTATTTTATTTTAGTTAGTTTAGAGTTTAGGTTTAGTTTATTTTAGGTTTAAGTTTAGGTTTTTTTATTTTAGTTTAGGTTTAGGTTAATTTTATTTTGTTTATTTTAGGTTTATTTTATTTTATTTATTTTAGGTTTATGTTTTTTTTTAGTTTAGGGTTTAGGTTTTATTTATTATTTATTTTTAGGTATATTTTTTAGGTTTAGGTTTTTATTTTGTTTTAATTTTATTTTATTTTAGGTTTATTTTATTTTATTTTATGTTTAGTTTTTATTTTATTTAGGTTTTTTAATTTTAGGTTTATTTTATTATTTTAGTTAGGTTTAGGTTTTATTTATTTTATTTTAGTTTATTTTAAGTTTTATTTTATTTTATTTTTACATTTAGGTTTAGGTTTTATTTTATGTTTCTATTTTATTTTATTTTATTATTTTATTTTGGTTTATGTTTATTTATTTTATTTTTAGGTTTTATTTAGTTTAGGTTTAGGTTTTTTAGGTTTTTAGGGTTTATGGTTTAGCGTTTAGGGTTTGGGGTTTTGAGTTTTGGGTTTATGGTTGTAGGTTTTAGAGTTTAGGGTTTAAGGTTTAAGTTATAGGGATTAGGGTTTAAGGTTTTAGGGTTTATGGCTTAGGGTTTAGTGTTTAGGGTTTATGGTTTTAAGGTTTAGGGCTTAAGGTTTAGGGTTTAGGGTTCAGGGTTTAGGGTTCAGAGTTTAGGGTTCAGGGTTAGTTTTAGGGTTAGGTTTTTAAAAAAAAAATTAAGCAAACTAGTTAATTTTGGTTTATTTAGTTTATTTTTTATTTATTTTAGTTTATTTTATTTTTTATTTTTGTTTAGATTTATTTTTATTTTATTTAGTTTAGATTATTTGTGGAGTGGAATTTTAGTTGTAGAAGTTATAGTGGTAGTGTTGTGACATTAGGTGAATAAGTCATTAAAAAGATTGAGCGATTCAGACTTTTAGGCTCTATTGTTCAAAATGATGGTGAAATAGATGGACATGTTATTCATAGAATTCAAGTTGGATGGTTGAAGTGGAGGAATGCATCTGGCCTATTGTGTGATAGAAAAGTACCGCTTAAACTTAAGTGAAAATTTTATAAGATGATGGTGAGATCTGCAATGATTTATGGTATAGAATGTTGGCCAATAAAAGAGAAGCATGAGACTAAGTTAAGTATTGCAGAGATGAGGATGCTTAGGTGGATGAGTGACTTTACTGTTAGAGATAAAATGCGAAATGTGTATGTTCACAAAAAAGTTGGACTAGCTCTAGTGGCAAATAAAATTAGAGAGAGTACTTTAGATGGTTTGGCCACATAAAGCGTCAGCCGTCCAATGGCCCAGTTAGGAGAGTAGATGCATTGGATTTGCCTTATGATATGAAATGTAGAAGTTGACCTGAAAAGACATGGTTAAGATGTATAAAAAATGACTTTAGTATACTTGAATTGAATGACCATTTGGCACATAATAGGACATAATGGAGACAAAGGATTCATGTAGCCGACCCCACTTAGTGGGATAATGGCTTATTGTTGTTGCTGTTGTTGAAAGTTTAGTTCATTTATTTTAGGTTTATTCATTTCAGTTTAGGTTTTTTATTTTAATTTATTTTTTATGTTTAGGTTTTTTTTTTAGTTTTTTTTATTTTATTTAGGGTTTAGGTTTAAGTTTAGGTTTAGTTTATTTTAGGTTTAGGTTTAGGTTTTATTTATATTTAGTTTATTTTAGTTTATGTTTAGGTTAATTTTATTTTTATTTCAATTTTAGGTTTTTTTTTAGTTTATGGTTTATTATTTATTTATTTTTAGGTTTAAATTTTTATTTAGTTTTAATTTTATTTTATTTTAGGTTTATTTTATTTTTATTTTAGGTTTAGTTTTTATTTTATTTAGGTTTTTTATTTCTTAGCTTAGTTTAGGTTCTTATTTATTTTATTTTAATTTAGTTTTTATTATTTTTATTTTTTTTGGTTTAATTTTAAGTTTTAGTTTGGGTTTTTATTTTATTTTATTTAATTATTTTATTTTTATTTATTTATTTTATTTTTAGCTTTTATTTACTTTAGGTTTAAGTTTTTAGCTTTTTAGGGATTAGGGTTAGTTGAGGGTTTAGGGTTTGGGGCTAAGGGTTTAGGGTTTAGGGTTTAGGTTTTAAGGTTTATGTTTTTGGGATTAGGGTTTAAGGTTTATGGTTTTAAGGTTTAGGGTTTATGGTTTAGAGGATCTAGGGTTTTGGGTTTTTAAGATCTATGGTTTAGGGTTTTATGATTTATGGTTTTAGAATTTAGGGTTTAAGGTTATTATTTAGGGTTTAGGGTTTAGGCTTTAGGGTTTAGGGGTTTTAGGGATTAAGGTTTAGGGTTTAGGGTTTTAGGATTAGTTTTAATTTAAGTTTATAGTTTTTAGTTTAGGTTTAGGTTTAGGTTTTAGGTTTAGGTTTAGGTTTTATAGTTAGGGTTATAGTTTAGAGTTTTATAGGGTTTAGGTTTAAAGTTTAGGGTTTAGGGTTTAGGGTTTAGGATTTAGGGTTAGTTTTAGGGTTTAGGGTTTAGAATTTAGGGTTTATGGTTTAGGGTTTAGGTTTTAGGGTTTTTTTTTAAATTAAGTAAATCGGTATGTTTAGGTTTATTTAGTTTATTTTTTATTTAATTTAGTTTATTTTATTTTCTTTTTTTATTTAGATTTATTTATTATTTTTATTTAGTTTAGTTTATTTATTTTAGGTTTATTTATTTTAATTTAGGTTTTCTATTTTATTTTATTTTTTAGGTTTAATTTATGTTTTGTTTTTTTTAGTTTATTTTTATTTTTATTTTATTTTTTAAGTTTAAGTTTTATTTTTTATTTTTAGGTTTAGGTTTAGGTTCTTATTTTATTTTTTTAGGTTTAGGTTTTAGGTTTATTTTTAGGTTTTATTTTTCTAGTTTAGGTTTAGGTCTATTTTTAGTTTATTTTATTTTATTTAGTTTAGGGTTTAGGTTTAGTTAATTTTAGGTTTAGGTTTAGGTTTCATTTATTTTAGTTTAGTTTATTTTAGTTTTAGTTTAGGTTTGTTTTATTTTATCTATTTTAGGTTTAGGTTTCTTTTAGTTTAGGGTTTAGCTTTTAATTTTAATTTATTTGTAAGTTTTACTTTTAGATTTATTTTTTAGGTTTAGGTTTTTATTTAGTTTTTATGTTATTTTATTTTAGGTTTATTTTTTTACATTTAATTTTTATTTTATTTAGGTTTTTTAGTTTTAGGTTTATTTTATTTTTTAGTTTAGTTTAGGTTTTTATTTATTTTATTTTTATTTATTTTTATTTTTTATTTTATTTTATTTTAACGTTTAGGTTAAGGTTTTTATTTTATTTTATTTTATTTATTTTTAAGTTTTTTATAGTTGTTTTATTTTTAGGTTTTATTTAGTTTAGGTTTAGGTTTTTAGGTTTTTAGGGTTTAGGGTTTAGTGTTTGAGGGTTGGTGTTTAGGGTTTAGGGTTTATGGTTGTAAGTTTTAGGGTTTAGGGTTTAGGGTTTAGAGTTTTAGGGTTTAAGGCTTAGGGTTTAGTGTTTAGGGTTTAGGGTTTAGAGTTTAGGGTTTAGGGTTAGTTTTAATGTTTAGGGTTGAGGATTAAGGTTTTTTTAATTATTATTATTATTATTATTATTATTATTATTATTATTATTATTATTTATTTTTTATTTCTTAAAATTAAGTAAATTGGTAGGTTTAGATTTATTTAAATTATTTAGTTTATTTATTTTATTTTATTTTATTTTATTTTTTATTTTTATTAAGGTTCATTTTTATTTTTATTTAGTTTAGTTTATTTTTGGAGTGTAAATTTAGTTGTAGAAGTTATAGTGTGGTGTTGTGACATTAGTTGAACAAGTCATTAAAAAAGTGAGAGATTCAGATATTTAGGCTATATTGTTTAAAATGACGGTAAAATATATGGAGATGTTATTAGTAGAATTCAAGTTGGATGGTTGAAGTGGAGTAATTCATCTAGCCTATTGTGTGATAGAAGAGTATTGCTTAAACTTAAGGGAAAATTTTATAAGATGGTGGTAAGACCAAAGAATGATTTATAGTGCCAATGTTGGCCAATAAGAGAAGCATGAGACTAAGTTAAGTGTTGCAGAGATGAGGATGCTCAGGTGGATGTGTGAATTTGCTCTTAGAGTTAAAATGCGAAATGTGTATGTTCGGGAAAAAGTTGGAGTAGCTCCAATGGCCAAAAAATTAGAGAGAGTGGCCTTAGATGGTTTAGCCACATAAAGCGTTGGCCATCCAATGACCCGGTTAAGAGAGTAAATGCAATAGATTTTCTTTATGTTAAAAAAGGTAGAGGTAGACCTAAAATAACATGGTTAAGATGTATATAAAATGACCTTAGTATACTTGAATTCAATGAGAATTTAACATAACACAATAAATATGATGAAGGATTCATGTAGTCAACCCACTTAGTGGGATAATGGCTTATTGTTGTTGTTATTTGTTGTTGTTGTTTAGTTTATTTACTTTAGTTTAGGTGTTTTTTATTTTAGTTTATTTTTTAAGTTTAGGTTTAGGTTTAGGTTTATTTTTATTTTATTTTTTAGGTTTAAGTTTATTTTTTATTTTTAGGTTTAGGTTTAGGTGTTTATTTAATTTTTTTAGGTTTAGATTTTACTTTTTTATTTTAGGTTTATTTCTAGGTTTTATTTTTTTTGTTTAGATTTAGGTTTATTTTTAGTTTATTTTATATTATTTGGGGTTTAGGTTTAAGTTTAGGTTCAGTTTATTTTAGGATTAGATTTATGTTTTATTTATTTTAGTTTAGTTTATTTTAGTTTAGGTTTAAGATTATTTTATTTTTATTTTAGGTTTAGGTCTTTTTTTAGTTTAATGTTTAGGTTTTATTATTTATATATTTTTAGGTTTTATTTTTAGGTTTATTTTTAAAGTTTAAGTTTTATTTAGTTTATATTTTATTTTATTTTAGGCTTTTATTTTTTTATTTTAGGTTTTTTATTTTATTTAGGATTTTATTATTTAGTTCTTTAGGTTTTATTTTATTTTCTTTAGTTTAGTTTTTTATTTTTTTTATTTTATCATTTTAGGTTTAGGTTTAGGTTCAATTTAGGTTTTATTTTATTTTATTTTGGTTTAGGTTTTAAATTTTTTTTAAAATCAGGTTTATTTAGTTTATGTTTAGGTTTTAGCTTTAGGCCTGGTAACCAATGGCTCAGGTCATTTGGCCCAGGCCTGGGGTCCCGGTGGGTTAAGATCCAGGGCCCAGTACAAGCTCAGGATCAGTAGGGTTACATGGCTCAGTGGCTCAGTCTTTTGAGAGATTTAGAGTTTGTTTCAGGGTTTAGAATTGTCTAGGGTAGGGCCTTGGATTTAAGATTGTGGAGTGGCCCAGGCTAGCTGTGGTTGATTTAGGATTTAAGGTCACTGGAGAGCTAGGTCACTTTGAGATCAGTGGTATGGTGGATCAGTGGGCCCAGCTTAGCCAAGGGCCTAAGTTTATGGCTTTAAGGTTAAGGGTTTAGCATTTAGGATTTCAGCATTTTGAGTTTAGGTCAGGTTTAGCCAGGCCTGGGTTAGGGGCTTGTGGGTAGGATTGAGGTTTGTGGGCAATGTCTGGGTTTAGGGTTTAGGGTTTTAAAAAAAAAACCAAAATAGGGTTTAGTTTATTTAGTTTATTTAGTTTATTTAGTTAACTTTATTTATTTTAGTTTATTTTAATTTTATTTAAATTTTTTATTTTATTTAGTTTACATTATTTATTCTAGGTTTATTTATTTTAGTTTATGTTTTTTATTTTAAATATTTTTTTAAGTTTAGTTTTTTGTTTACTTTTTAGTTTGGTTTTATTTTTATTTTATATTTTAGGTTTAGGTTATATTTTATTTTCATTCTTAGGTTTAGGTTTTTATTTATTTTTATGTTTTATTTTTTTGCATAGGTTAAGTTTTATTTTTAGTTTATTTTTATTTTAGAGTTTGGTTTAGTTTTAGGGTTTATTTATTTTATTTTGTTTATTTTAGTTTAGGTTTAGGTTTATTTTTTGTTTATTTATTTTATTTTAGGTTTAGAGTTTTTTATCCTTTAGGGTTTAGGTTTTATTATTTATTTATTTTTAGGTTTAATCTTTATGTTTAGGTTTTTATTTAGTTTTTATTTTATTTTAGGTTTATTTTAGGTTTATTTTATTTTTATTTTATATTTAGTTTTTATTTTATATTGGTTTTTTATTCTTAGCTTTATTTTATTTTTTAGTTTAGTCTAGATTTTTATTTATTTTATTTTTAGGTTTTATTTAGTTTTAGGTTTAGGTTTAGGTTTTAAGGTCAGGGCCTGGTTTAAGGTTTAGGGTCTAGTTTTTTCAGGGCCCAGGTCAGGGTCAGGGCCCAGGCCCAAGGCCTGAGTGGCCTAGCTTTAGTTTAATGTGTGGCCCAGGGCCCATCTAGGTCAGGGGTCATTTGGGCCTGGGGCCCAGCCCAGCCTGGCAGGGCCCAGTTTTGGTCAGCCCCAGGGCCCAGTGCACCCAGGGTTTCTCAGCCTCTAAGTTTACATGTCAGGTCAGCCTGTGGCCCAGCTCACGCCTCAGGGCCTGTGGGTTAGGATTTAGGGCCTAAGGCCCAGTGGCCCAGGCCCAGGTCACCTCAGTGGCCCAAAGGCAGCCCAAGGGCCTGTTTATTGGCCCAGTGGGTCCAGGTAGGACTAGCCCAGTGCAAGGTGGAGGATTTGGCTTATTCAGTGGCTCTAGGGCTTCAGGGCTCTTTTTTAGGGCCTAGCTCAGGCCCATGGTTTAGGGCTCAGCCCAGGGTGTTTAAGGTTTCAGTGGTGGGGTCAGGTCAGTTTGAGCTCAGGGTGGGGGTTAGCCTGGGTGGGTCAGTCAGTCAGGGCCTGTGGATCAGTGTAGTGGCCTTAGGATCTGTGGTGGCCTAGGGTTTAGGTGGGTTTAGTGAGCCTGGGCACAGGGTTAAGTATTTTTCCATTTTTATTTATTTTATATATTTATTGATTTATTTTTTTAAATTAAGTAAACTATTAGGTTTAGGTTTATTAAGTTTATTTTTTATTTATTTTAGTTTATTTTAATTTATATTTTGATTCAGGTTTATTTTTATTTTTATTTAGTTTAATTTATTTATTTTTGGTTTAATTATTTTTGTTTAAGTATTTTATTTTAGTTTATTTTTAATGTTTAGGTTTAGGTTTATTTTTTAGTTTAATTTTATTTTTATTTTATTATTTAGTGTAGGTTTTATTTTATTTTTTAGGTTTAGGTTTTAGGTTTTATTTATTTTAGTTTATTTTAATTTTTTATTTAAATTTTTTTATTTTTATTTAGTTTACATTATTTATTCTAGGTTTATTTATTTTAGTTTATGTTTTTTATTTTAAATATTTTTTTAAGTTTAGTTTTGTTTACTTTTAGTTTGGTTTTATTTTATTTTATATTTGGTTTAGGTTATATTTTATTTTCATTCTTAGGTTTAGGTTTTATTTATTTTATGTTTTATTTTTGTAGTTAAGGTTTATTTTAGTTTATTTTATTTTTATTTAGAGTTTGGTTTATTTATTTTAGGGTTTATTTATTTTAGTTTTGTTTTATTTTAGTTTAGGTTTTAGTTTATTTTATTTTATTTTATTTTTATTTTAGGTTTAGAGTTTTATCCTAGTTTTGTTTTATTATTTATATTTTAGGTTTAATTTTATGTTTAGGTTTTATTTAGTTTTATTTTATTTTTAGGTTTATTTTAGGTTTATTTTATTTTTATTTATATTTAGTTTATTTATACTGGTTTTATTTAGCTTTCATTTAGTAGTCCAGTTTATTTATCTTTTTTAGGGTTATTTAGTTTAGGTTGGGGAGTCCAGTGGCCTGGTGGCCCAGGTCTGTTTTAAGTTTAAGGGGGCCAGGCCTGTGGCCTGTGATCTGGGGAAAGGTTTAGGCCCAATGCTAGGCCTGTGGCTAGGTTTAGGTTGGGTCATTTGGGTGGGCCTGGGCTGGGCTCCAGCCTCAGACTGAGTCAGTTTTAGCCCAGTGGCCTGGGGAGCAATCAGGGCCTGGCTCAGTTGGGCCTCAGTATTTAACCCCAGTGGTCAGTGTCAGTGGGTCAGTGTTAACGCTCCACGCTCAGTTAGCCCAGATCAGTTCTAGGCCTGTGGCTCAGGGCTCAGGGTCACCTGTGGCCAGTTCACCAGGTGGGCTCAGGATGGTCAGGGTCAGGCCTAGGATCAGCCTCAGGGCGCCTAAATGATCTGTGGTGTGGTTATGGCCCAGTGGCCCAGGGTGGTTGGGCTCAGAGTTGTGGCTCATGGCCCAGTGGTGTGGTTAGGGTTGGGTAGAGTGTGGTCAGGTCAGCTCAGTGGTCAGGAGCCTGTGGTAGCCCAGAGAGGGTCAGCCAGTGGCCTGTGGGCCTGATCTAGTGTGTGGAGGATTTAGGCCTAATGCCTTTTTTTAGGTCAAGAGTATAGGGTTATTTTCTATTTTATTTATTTATATATTTATTGATTTATTTTTTTAAATCAAGCAAACCATCAGTTTAGGTTTATTAAGTATTATTTATTTATTTTAGTTTATTTTAATTTATATTTTGATTGTTTATTTTATTTTATTTAGTTTAATTTATTTATTTTGGTTTAATTATTTTTTGTTTAAGTATTTTATTTTAGTTTATTTTAATGTTTTAGGTTTATTTTTAGTTTAATTTTATTTTATTTTATTATTTAGTGTAGGTTTTATTTTATTTTTTTAGGTTTAGGTTTAGGTTTTATTTTAGGTTTATTTTTATTTTATTTTTATTTTAGTTTAGTTTTTTTTTAGTTTATTTTATTTTGTTTAGTTTAGGTTTAGGTTTAGGTATAGTTTATTTTAAGTTTAGGTTTAGGTTTTATTTATTTTATTTTAGTTTATTTTAGTTTAGGTTTAAGTTTATTTTATTTTTATTTGAGGTTTCAATTTTTTTTATAGGGTTTATTTTTATTTTATTTATTTTTATTTATTGTTTAGGTTTTGGTTTTATTTAATTTATTTTTATTTTTTTAGGTTTTAATTTTATTTTAGGTTTTTATTTTATTTAGGTTTTATTTATTTAGTTTAGTGTTTTATCTATTTATATATTAGAGTTTTAGTTTATATGTTTATTTTATTTTATTTTATTTATTCAATTTAGGTTTTATTTATTTTATTTTATGTTTTATTTAGTTTAGGTTTATAGTGGTGTGGATGGTTTAGGTTTAGGTGGGTGGTTGTTTAGTTTAGTGGTGTGGGTTAGTTTAGGTAGTTAGGGTGGATTTGGGATTTAGTGGATTTGTGATTTAGGGTTTAGGGTTTAGGGTTTATGGATTAGGTTTTAGATTTAGGGTTTAGGTTTTAGTTTAGGGATTATGGTTTATGATTTTTTTTAAAAGAGAATAAATTCATATTCAACATTTCTTCTCGATTTCATCAACCAAGTAACACACCAAGTTGTCTAAGACTCAAGCAATGACATAGATCAAAAATTAGTAGGCATAGAGCAAATAAAAAACCTTAGATAAGTTGAACTGTCTCTACTCTAAATACACAGTTCCATAAGCAGTAGATCGAATTGGCTATTCTTTAGTTTCTCCAGTTCCCATCAGAACCACCTCGACCTCTCGAGTAGTGGGATCCACCATCATATCCATGATCTCTCCCTCCTTCACCACCATGACTGTAACCTCTATCGCTCCTTCCACCTCCACAACCACCACTACTGTGACTACCACCTCCATACACACCAGCACCTCTAGATCCCCCACCACCACTATGATAACCGTTGCCTCGGTGTTTGCCTCCACCACCAAACCTAGACTGAGTCTTGTTGATGGTGATGTTCTTACCATTAAGGTTCTGCCCATTCTTAGGGTTTAGGTTTAGGTTTAGCTTTATTAGGTTTTAGGGTCTAGGTTTATTTTTTAATTTATTTAGTTTTTTAGCTTTAGGTTTAGGGTTTAAGGTTTAGGATTTAGGGTTTAGGGTTTAGGGTTTAGGGTTTAGGGTTTAGTGTCTAGGATATTAGGGTTAATTCTTTTATGGTTAAGGGTTTAGGGTTAGGGTTTATGTTTTTTTAATTAAGTAAATCGGTAGGTTTAGGTTTATTCAGTTTATTTTATTTTTTATATATATTTAGGTTTATTTTTTATTTTATTTAATTTAGTTTATTTATTTTAGGTTTACTTATTTTAGTTTAGGTTTTTATTTTAGTTTATTTTTAGGTTTTTGTTTAGGTTTAGGTTTAATTTTTAATTAAGTTTTATTTTTATTTTATTTTTTAGGTTTAGGTTTTATTTTTTTATTTTTTTAGATTTAGGTTTAATTTCAGGTTTAATTTTGGTTTAGGTTTAGGTTTATTTTAGTTTATTTTATCTTTATTTTAGCTTTATTTTGTTTATGTTTTATTTATTTTAGTTTAATTTATTTTAGTTTAGGTTTAGGTTTCTTTTATTTTGTATATATTTTTTATTTTAGGTTTAGGTTTTATTTTATTTAGGATTTAGGTTGTATTATTTATTTATTTTAGGTTTATTTAAGGTTTATTTTAAGGTTTATGTTTTATTTAGTTTATTTCCTTTATTTTAGGTTTATTTTATTTTATTTCACGTTAGTTTTATTTTATCTAGGACTTTTCTTAGGTTTATTTTATTTTTAGTTTAGTTTAAGTTTTATTTATTTTATTTTAGTTTATTTTAATTAGTTTTAGGTTTAAGTTTAGGTTTTATTTTCTTATTTTGGTTTAGTTCATTTTATTTTATTTTTAGGTTTATTTAGTTTAAGTTTAGGTTTAAGTTGATTTGGCCCAGTGGTTTAGGATTTAGAGGTTGGGCCTGGAGGGAGGCTTCAAGCCCAGGGTCAGGTAGCCCAGGTTAGGCTCAGCCTTTAGAGCCTGTGGCCTGTGTCTGGTTTAGGGCCCAGGGTCAACCCAGTGATCATGGTCAACAGGGCCCAGTAGGGCCTGGGACTTTAGTGCCTGGGAGTGGGGCCCATATAGCCCAGGTCAGCTCAGTGGTCTGGGTTTAGAGTTGTATATTTAGGAGGGCCTTTTTGGAGGGTTTAGTGGCCTTGATTTGTGGTTTAGGATGGTTTAGGGCCTGTGGCCTGGATTTAGAGTGTGGTTTTGTTTAAGTTAGGTCAGTGTGGCCCAGTTAGGTTATTGGCTAAGGGCCTGGTAAGGATTTGTAGGGTTTAGGGTCAGTGGTTTAGGGTCACTTTAACCCAAGCAAACTGCCAGGTTTTGTTTATTTAGTTTATTTAGATTATTTATTTATTTTAGTTAATTTTATTTATCTTTATTTAAATATTATTTTATTTAGTTTGTTTATTTATTTTAGTTTAGGTTTAATTTAGTTTATGTTTATCTTAGTTTAGTTTATTTTATTTTATCTTTGGTTTAGTAGGCTCAGCTTGGGTCATGATTTTAGCATTAAGGTCAGCTTATCCCATCATTTTGGCCTGTGGCCTGGGTGGCCCAGGGTTTCAGGTGGTCAGGTTTAAGATTTAAGAGGGTTAAGGCCCAGGGCCCAGAGTCACCTGCAGCCGTCAGTTTTAGGGTGGTATGGTAAGTTTGTAGCGTTGGGTGGCCTTGCACTATGGTTTGAGGTTTAGGCCTGGGCCTGTGGCCCAGGGCCCAGGGTCAGGGGCCCAGGGCAAGCCCAGCCCGCCTGGCCCAGGCCCAGGTTGGGCCTGGGTTTAGTGGTAGGTTTAGGCTTAGTGGCCTGGAGGGCTCAGTGGGTTTGGGAGGTGGGGTTTAGTCTTAGGCCCAGTTTAACAGCCTAGTTGGGACACCCAGGTTTAGGCCCAGTTTAGGATTTAAGGTCAGGGTTCAGACAGGATCAGGGTCTGAGCCTGTGAGTTTAGTCAGGAGGTCCGTGGTCAGTTTCAGGATTAGAAGGATCTTTAGTGTGGTTTAGTATGTTTTATGGTTTAGGTAGTTTAGCGTTTGAGTTTATTTTGGTTTACCAGATGTAGTGGGATCTTTCTATTGTTTATTTATTTTGTTTATTAATTTTTAAAATTAAGTAAACCTATAAGTTTATTTAGTTTATATTTTTATTTTAGTTTTATTTATTTATTTTATTTTATTTAGTTTAATTTTTTATTTTAGGTTTATTTATTTTTATTTATGTTTTTTATTTTAGTTTATTTTATAGGTTTAAGTTTAGGTTTATTTTTTAGTTTAGTTTTATTTTTATTTTACTTTTAGGTTTAGGTTTTATTTTTTTTATTTTTAGGTTTAGGTTTAGGTTTTTGTTTTAGGTTTATTTTTTAGGTTTTATTCTTTAGTTTAGATTTTGGCTTTTTTATTTTATTTTATTTTGTTTAGTTTTGGTTTAGGTCAAGGTTTAGTTTATTTTAGGTTTAGGTTTATGTTTTATTAATTTTAGTTTAGTTTATTTTAGTTTAGGTTTCAGTTTATTTTTTTTTTTTATTTAAGGTTTTGGTTTTTTTTTTCTTTAGGGTTTATGTTTTATTTTTTTATTTATTTTTAGTGTTTATTTTTAGGTTTATTGTTTAGGTTTTGGTTTTTATTTAATTTAATTTTTTTATTTTTTTACGTTTATTTTATTTTTATTTTAGGTTTAGTTTTTATTTTATATTGGTTTTTATTTTTTAGTTTAGTTTAGGTTTTTATTTATTTGATATTAGTTTAGTTTTTTTTAAGTTTAGGTTTAGGTTTAGCTTTAGGTTTTAGTTTATGTTTTGATTTTATTTTAATTTTTTTATTTTGGTTTAGGTTTTTTTAATGCTATTTTAAATACTAAAAAGATGCCAGATGAGTGGAGGAAGAGTTTGTCGGTTTCTATATTTAAGAATAAAGGTGATGCACAAGAGTGCAAATTATAAATGAATTAAGTTAATGTGTCATACAACAAAAATAGAGAGTAATTGAGCATAGATGTGATAGAAAGTTTCTCACAATTAGTTTGATTTCATGCCAGGTAGATCTACTATTGAAGCTGTACATTTGTTAAGAGGTTTGATGGAGAAGTATAGAGAAAGTAAGGAGGATATACATATGATAATTATTGATTTAGAGAAAGCTTATGATAAAGTTTCAAGAGATGTTATTTGGAAAGTTCTAGAACAGAAAGGAGTTAATATTGGTTATATTCAAGTCATTAAGGATATGTATACTAGAGTTGTTACTTGTGTCCAAACACAAGAATGATTGACAAAATATTTTCCTATTTCAGTTGGATCACATCAAGGATCAGCTTTAATCCTTTATCTTTTTTGCTTTAGTTATGGATGTTCTTACTAGGCATTTACAGGATGATGTACCTTGGTGTATGCTTTTTGCTGATGACATTTTTCTTGTTGATACGACTAGAGAGGGAGTCCAAGAGAAATTTGAATTATGGAGGTCAACATTAGAGTCAAAAGGTTTTCATTTAAGTCGATCTACAACTGAATATATCGAGTATAATTTTAGTTGTAGAAGCTCTAGTAGGTATTAGTGAACAAGCTATTAATAAGAGTGAGATTATCGATATTTAGGCTCTATTGTTCAAAATGATGGTGAAATAGATGGATATATTATTAGTAGAATTCAAGTTGGATGGTTGAAGTGGAGGAATGCATCTGGCCTGTTATGTGATAGAAAAGTTCCACTTAAACTTAAGGAAAAATTTTATAAGATGGTGGTAAGACCTGAAATGACTTATGGTGCAGAATGTTTGCCAATAAAAGAGAAGCATAAGACTAAGTTAAGTGTTATAAAGATGAGGATGCTCAGGTGGATGAGTGGCTATACTCTTAGAGATAAAATGTGAAATGAGTATGTTCAGAAAAAGTTGAGTAGCTCAGATAAGATTAGAGAGAGTCACCTTAGATGGCCACATAAAGCGCAATGTCCATGACTCGATTAGAGTGCATGCATTAGATTTGCCTTATGTTTAAAAGGTAGAGGTAGACCCAAAAGACTTGGTTGTTAAAAATGACCTTAATACTTGAATTAAATGAGAATTTGACAATATACACATAAAAAGGGATTCATGTAATCAAAGTGGGATAAAGGTTGTTGTTATTATTGTTTAGTTTATTTATTTATTTTATTTTATGTTTTATTTATTTTAGGTTTAGATTTTAGCTTTTAGGGTTTATGGTTTATGGTTTAGTTTTAGGGTGTGTTTAGGGTTTAGGGTTTGCAATTTTGGGTTTTGGGTTTAGATTTTTTTTTGGGTTTAGGGTTTGGGGTTTAAGGCTTAGGGTCTAGGTTTTAGGGTCCAGAGAGTGGTGGGTTTAGGTTAGGGTTTAGGGTTTAGGGTTTAGGGGGTTTGGAGGGTGGGTTTTTAGGGAGGGATTAGTTTAGGGTTTAGGTTTTAGTTTAGGATTTATGGTTTATGATTTTTTTTAACAGAGAATAAATTCAAATTCAACATTTCTTCTTTTCGATTTTCATCATCCAAGTAACACACTAAGTTTTCTAAGACTCAAGCAATGACATAGATAAAAGATGAGCAGGCATAGTGAAAATCAAAAACCCTAGATAACTTGAACCATCTCTACTGTAAATACATAATTTTATAAGCAGTAGATCAAATGGGACATTCTTCAATTTCTCTAGTTTCCATCAGAACCACCAGGCCTCTCGAATAGTCGGATCCACCATAGTATCCCAGATCTCTCCCTCCTTCACCACCACGGCTGTAACCTCTATTTCTCCTCCCGCCTCCATAACCACTACTCTGGCCCACCACCTCCATATCCACCAAGACATCTAGATCCCCACCACTTCGATAAGCCACCTCTACCTTCGCCTCCATCACCAGATCTAAACTGAGTCTTGTTGACGGTGATGTTCCTGCCATCAAGGTTTTGCCCATTCTTACGGTTTAGGTTTATGTTTAGGTTTATTAGGTTTTAGGGTTTAGGTTTATTTTTTAATTTATTTAGTTACTTTAGCTTTAGGTTTAGTGTTTGGAGTTTAGGGTTTAGGGTTTAGGGTTAGGGTTTAAGGTTTAGGGTATCAGGGTTAATGTATTTAGGGTTAAGGGTTTAGGGTTATGGTTTAGGTTTTAGGGTTTAGGATTTTTTAGGTTTTAGGGTTTAGGTTTTAGGGTTTATGGTTTAGGATTTAGGGTTTATGGTTTTTTTTAATTAAGTAAACCTGTAACTTTAAATTTATTTAGTTTATTTTATTTTTTATTTTTTATTTTTATTTAGTTAAGTTTAATTATTTTAGTTTAGGTTTTTTATTTTAGTTTATTTTTTTTTTTTTGCACAAACTAAACACAACAATCAAATGTTTAATTTTTCATAAAAGAATAAAAGACTGATGTGGCCAGGTACACCTCAGAGTGGAAAATTAATTGTAGTTGAGCTCTACCCTTATACAGCCCAGATTACAAGAGAATATTACAGTAATAATGAATGTTTTGGGGGCCTTCATTCTTTATCTTTCTATCCTTCTTTTTAGATTGGTTTGCTTTTGTGGTCTCCTAGGTCTTTGCATTCTAGCCACTACTCATCCTAAATCCTATAACACTAATCATAGTTCCTATTAGAAAAATTACATGTTTATGAAAAATAAAATCTAACTATACCTTCAAAATAGATATTAGCTAAACAAACGTACAAGCCAAATAATTATATTTCACTTATTTGGACTTAGCACCCTACACTTGGGTAATTAAGATCACTTGTCCTAATTGGATTATGGTTAGGGGAATGAGCAACCTGCAAGGAACATTTATATTTACTTATTATTACAGCACCCTCCTTAGCATAATCTTCTACATAAAACATCATTAGGCTATTAACAATTTAACATCCAGTCTACGCATAAATAGTTCTAACATCTAGTATAAAATATTACATCATAAATTAAAATATAACACCACAACATACACTGGCCTAACCTAAAGGCTAAAATTGGTGACTTAGTATTCTAATGTGTGTGCTAAGGTTTGGTGTGGTATGTCTTTAACTAAGCTTTAGATGTATGATTGTCTAAAATTTCAAATATTTAAGTTACACATTATGGGAGGTTTTAGTTCAAATTATTGAAAGAATTAACTGATTTTAATTTACATTCTTCTTGTTTCATTTAATGCCTACTTAATACTTAATAATAAAGAGAAGAAAGGGACTTGACCCCTTTCATTCCTATCCTAAGTTGTTCTCTAAAGGTATATTGTTATGACTTTTGTTTCTTTAGTGATTGACTTATTAAATATTTTATTAAACCGAAGTTTGGGTTAATCTTAAGCAATTTTATTCAAACATGAAAGGCATCTTAGGATTAATAAAATTGAATTACTATCAGATGGATAACATTTTATTATTCCTTTTCATCATCAATATCATACACATCTCTTTATTTTGACTACTCATGGTATTTGATTTAACACATTTATTTATACATGTCCGTGTTTATTTTTGGATGGACACCATGGATCATAGGGGATACTTATTGAAGTGATTGGGTATGAAATTGAGGTATGATGTACTATCTTGAAAGATAGAGACATCACCTTACAAAGGACAAAATCACCTAATAATCACTCTAAAGCATGATGGGTCTTCAAATATGCCAGAGATATTTCCCCTACTTTACATGGATGAATAAAGCAGGGTTTATATTAAGCCGAGTTCTTAAGTTCCCTATGGAGGCAAGCTTCCTTAGTTAATTACATCTTAAGAAATAAGATTTCTTAAGAATACTCTCAATTAAAGTAGGAAACTATTATGTCCAAAGACTTTAAGATTAAACTATCAAAGGATTGGTTATGTTTAAAAGATTAGTTTGGAAAGATCAAGGAGAAGACTGATTTTTGGAATCCAAAGGGAGGGAGTAGAAAATGCTCTTGCTACTAGGAAGCTTAGTGAGCATTCCAACCTATCTTATGATTGGGCTTTATATGTTTGAAAGTGAAGAGACTTATTCATTTGACATTTTATTAGATTGCTAGGGCTTATAATCAACACAAGATTGTGAAAATGCCTAAGAGGTGAAGATTTATGCTTCTAGCCTAAATAAAATAGTTACCTCATATCCTAAATCTAGGAAACTTTAGCACGACCTAAATCTTGGAGACAGGTGGACATAAGGGTTTACCTCCACAAGAGAGGATCAACCCGTCCAACTTCTGGACTTATAACCGCCTGGAGTGGCTGCCAGCTAACAGCTCCTATGATTTAAAATCATGTAGTCTGATCTTATAAATTGCAAGATAGCTATGGTAGTTATTTAATTTGAAAGAGATTAAAGTCATAAACCCACTCCCTAAGAGACTAGAACATGAGTGATATGAGCATGAATTAATCTATATATGCAAAATCTTTTTAAATTTCATTTCATCTTTTGACACGATATTTTAGATAGGATTTATGATTTCTTTATGCCTAAATGCATGATGAAATTGATTATTGGCTAAATTAAAAGAGAGAGGGTGAAGCTCTACCGTCAGGATTTGCTCTCATAAGTCAAGCGGTCTCTATTATGTAAGGATGAAGGCCCTCATTTTTAGTATGAGTGGTAGAAGATGCATGCATGATGAGAGACATATAACATGTAGCCAAGGGATTACTAAATCTTTTAATTATCTTGATTATAGCCTAGGCATTAATGTGAGGTTATGAGTTATTTAGAACTTTAATTATAAGTGATTAGTTAAATAAAATATTTCTTCTCATCCTAAGAGCCTACCGCATCTAAGCCACACATTAAAGCATCAAGCATAAGGAAACTATTAAAAAGATGTAATCCTAATGAGCAATCTAAACAAATCATCAATCAATTTTATAAACTATCATAAAAGAATAATAGGCCAGTGTGGTCGGGTGATGTCGTACTCTCCAAAATGAAAAGATGGGTAGTTGAGCTCTACACTTATACAACTCAAGATATTATAATTTGAATGAATAAATGCTATGGGGTGGATGGGTTCACTCTTCATTTCTTCATTTCTCCATATCTTCTATCTCCTTCATTTCTTCATTTGGTTGGGCTTCGAAGGCATCATAGGCCTCCCAGGTCTAAGCCTTCTAGCCACTGCTCATCCTAATCCCCCATAGCACTAATCCTAATTCCTATTACAAAATCATATTTATATATGGAAAAATAAATCTAATTACACCTGCAAAAAAGAGGTTAGCTAAACATACATACAATCCCAAGCAGTTATATGTATAATTTGGACTTAGCATCCTGCACATGGGTAACCAAGCCCACCTGTCTTAACTTGGATTATGCTTAGGGGTTTAAGCAATCTAGAAGAGAGCATTAATATTTATTTTTAAGCATCCCATTAAGTACAATCTCATGTAGAAAATATGGTTAGGCTAAGAGCGGCCTTACATCCAGGCTATGAAGCATGCACCTTAACATCCAGTCTAAAAGAACATACATCACATCATACACCATCCAAAAATAGCGTTGGAAGTGGTAACTTAATTCTAATGTGTGTGTTAAAGCTTTGTGTGGTATGTCTTAACTAAGCATTAGGGTTGAATTTTTTTAAGTTTGGGAATTATTCAAGTTAACATGATGTTGGGTTTCATTTGCAGTTGTTAAATTGATTTGTGAATTTTCATTTATATTTTATTTTATTTCATGTGATTTAAACTTAACAACTAAGTGTTATAAAGAGAATGAAGAGGATTACTCTTTTTCATCTCTACCTTAAGCCACTTTCTAATGCATATTAATTTGATTTAGTTCCCTTTAATGAATGACTTACTAAATGATTTTTTAATTAATCCTAAGTTTAGGTTGGCTTTAAATGACCTTATCCAATATGAAAGGCTACTTAAGATTAGTCTAACTAAATTACTATCACATGAAGTATACTAAGTTATTCCCTTCCATCACATGTAACATGCATATGATTTAATACTTAGCATTTTTAGTACACTTAAATGATGATGAATGTGTAAGTTTTAAAATATATATATATATATATGTTATTTTTGGTTTAATTACATGAACATATAAATTAAAGCTCTATCCAAATTCTAATATCGAAATACATTGGGATGGAATCACATAAGTACGTGTCGTTATTAACTAGAGAAGTGAGATGATCAAATGACCTCATTGGGGCGAACTAAAGTCTCGTATTCCCGAGATGTATAGAATATATACTTATTAACGTTCCAAACCTTTGTAAATCTATACATGAATAAGAAAAAGAGAGCACTAATTTATATATAACATGTGCTAATAACTTGGGTGAATATGGATGCATGCATTTTTAGTAGAAAAGGGGATCTTCATCATTTAATTAAGCACACATACACATATATAAAAAATGTAAGCAAGCACGTGCCATTGTTAACCACGAAAGTGAGGTAATTAAATGACCTCTTTGGGGCTGCTTAAAGCCTCATATTCCTAGGATGTTCAGACTAAATACTTGCTATCTTAAATACATATGAATGTATACACAACTATAAGGATGAAAAACCATGCGAAGATTATATTTTTCTTTGATTGAATTAAAGCTCTATCCAAATTCTAATATCAAAATACATAGGAATGAAACTAAATGAGTACATGCCAATATTATATCAGGGAAGTGAGGTAATCAAATGACCTCCTTGGGACTAGCTAAAGCTTCGTATTCTTGGGATGTCCAGACTATATACCCATTATTATTCAAACTTATATAAATCTATATATGAATCATAAGAAAGAGAGTTTTATTTAATATGCTTAAGCTGTAAACACATGCAAATCTTATTTGCATTTATAACTACTATCACTCCATATTATATTATCAATTTATAAACTTTTGGAAAGTAGGTTTGAATTTATTAGTGATAATAGCCACACATATATTAAGTTAAGCCAACACATGCATTCTTACATAAAGAAAATTCATTTGATTTATTTAAATTTGAAAACTTGAATACATGAAATCAAATAACATGTGACATCTAAAGTGATTGGAAAGGAATAACAAAGTACAAATACATGGTTCATTCAACTAAACTAATTCCTAAGGATAATCACATTAAATAAAGTCATTTAAAGAAAACTAGAGTTTCTTTATTGATTTATGACTTAAGATTTTAATTAAGTTTAAAGAGGAGAAGAATTATTCATTATTTTTATCTTGTTCCCATGTTGGTGAACTTACTTGATTTAAGAAAAGGTAATTGTGGTGAAAATATATACTCTCCTTCATCTATCCCTTTGGAAAGGATAAATGAAAATAGAAATACACCGCCTTTATTGGGACACCATGTAGATCTGTAGATGTTCTTATTAGGGTGATCGGGTATGACATTGAGGAAAGGTGTACTATCTCAAGATAGAAGTCACCACCTTATAATAGACCTAATCACCTGAATAAGGACTCCAAAAGACTATAGGTCTTGAGAATATACTAGAGATTCTTCCCCTACTTTACATGAAAAAGTAAAGCAGGGTTTATTTTAAATTGAGTTCATTATGTTCCCTATGGAGGCAATCCCCCATAGTTAATTACATCCTAAGGAATGGGATTCCTTAGGAATACTCTTGATTAAGATAAATGATCATTATCTCCTAAGGTTTCAAAGATAGGACTATCAATCAATTAGTTTATTTTTAGAAGATCAAGTGGGATTGATCAAGAGAAGGGAGTTATTATCGAAGCCAAAGGAAGATAAGTAGGTGATGCTTAAGATACTAGGAAGCCTAGTAAGCATCCCAAACTATCTTATGGTTGGGCATTATATTTCTGAAGTTAAGGGAAATTAATTATTTAAGTTGAATTTTTGTTAGAAATCTAGGACTTACGGTTCCATGACACTAAATTGTGGAAATGCCTAAGAGGAGAGAATTTATGCTTGTAGACCACAAAGGGAAGTAGCAACCTCTGAACCTAAATCTAGGGAGCTTCAGTGAGGGCCAAAGCATGACCTAAATCTAAGGCAAAAATAAGTATTTGGTTTACTTCTACAAGACAGGATAAATCACTTGACTGTTTGGACTTACAACTGCCTGGGGGTGGTCGCCTACTAACTCCTCCTACAGTTTTAAATACATGCAAGCAAGTCATATGCTTTTGCAAGATAGCTCAATTGTTATTTATTTAGAAAGAGACTAAGTCCTTAAACATACTCCCTAAGAGACTAGATCATGTAGGGCATGATTTAATTACTTAAATCTAACGTAAATTTTGTTACATTTTATTTTTATTTTAGACTTTTGATTTGACATAGGCTTGTAGGATTCATATGCCTAATGCATGAGAAATTGGATTATGTGCCAAAATCAGCGAGAAAGGAGGTGTGTTTCCACCATGGCTCTCAAAGGTTAAGCCATGTTCTCTAGCACAAATGGAAGCCCTCCAAATCAAGAGTGAAATAATATGCTTTTTATTGATGATGTAAGAAAGAAAATACAACATCCAGCTAAGGGGTTGCTAATTCTTATATCTTGATTTTTATAACCTAGGCTTTAGGTGAGGTTATGAGTTATTTAATTTTTAGTTTTGTGTTGATTAATTGAATAGAAAATTTATTTTCCTAAGAGCGCAATCATCATTTAGGCCATACATCAAAGCAAGGAAGAAACTAGAAAAAGGATGCCATCTTAATGCATAAGTTAAACAAACACTAATCAATTTATAAAATTAGCGCAAAAGAATAAGAGGCCTTTTATGGTCGGGCTCCACCGCACTAACCCAAAAATAAATTAGGTAGCTGAGCTCTATCATTATACAACCTGGATTATAGATGAATTAATTACAAAAATGAATTCATGTTATGGGGGTCTTCATTCTTTATTCTTCTTTCTTCATTTGGTACTTTCTTCTTTCTTTCTTCTTTCTTCTTTATTCTTTCTTATTTTGGTTGGTTAGAATGTGGTTGCTCAAAAGGCTTCACATTATAAATAAGACATAGTCTTATGATTAATGTTCATCCTAATCCCCCATAACAATCATTCCAAATCCTAATTATAAAATTACATGAAAATAGGAAAAAGTAAATCTAACTAACACCTTCAAAATAGAGATTAGCTAAAAAAAACCAAACAATCTAAAGCATGTATATTGGACTTAGCACCCCACACATGGGTAACCAAGTCCGCCTGGCCTATTTTAGATTATGCTTAGGGGTATAATCAACTTGCACAGTAAAAGTATTTATATATTTATTATAGCGCCCCTTAAGCACAATCCCCTACAGAAGCTAATGATTAGACTAAGATCTCCCTACCATTCAGTCTACGTACATACACCCCTAACATGTAAACTAAAAATATCACATCACAAAATCAAAGCAAACATCAAACCATGCATCGCCCTACCTAAAGATAGAAGTGGTGACTTAGCCTAATGTGTGTGTTATTTAAGGTTTGTGTGGTATGTTTAGCTAGGCTTTAAGCTTGAAATTTTCTAAGCGTACAGAGTTCAACTTAGAGAGTGGTTTCATTTTAGTTATTTAGTTGATTTGGTCAATTTTATTTTGTGATTTGATTAGGTTTGAATGAACCTACAACTTAAATACTAAGTGTTGTAAAGACAGGGAAAGAGAAGAGAACTTCTCTTTCTTCCCTACCTTAAGGAATTTCTAAGGTAGATTCATTATTGATTTTTTATTTAATGAATGTTTTATTATGTGTTTTAATTAATCCTAAGTTTAGATATTCCCTAAACAAACCTATTCAAAAAGAAAGGTATTTTAAGATTAAGTAAAGTGAATTACTATCACAAAACACACAACACTTTATTTCTTCCCCAACATGTGTAACATATATATGGATGAATCTTAAGCATATCTATACATGCAAATGGAAATATTTAGCACACCTACATGATGAATGCTAAGAGAGTTTGTTTAAGAAAGAAAAAAATTTGGAATGTTTCATGTATGCATGATTTTGTTAAGTAAAAAAGAGGGATTCATTTATCCATTATTCATATGCACATTTACATGTACGAAAGGCATAAGTGAGTACGGTGCCATTATTTTCTACACCAGGGGCATAAGGTACAAGACCTACTTGGGTCTACTTAAAGCCTTGCAACCCCAGGATGTCCAAACTAATATACCACTTTTCCTTAAATACATGTGCATGTATAAAGGCAAAGGAATGGAAAAAGAATCATGCAAAAGTTTGTGTTTGTTTAATTTGGTTTTATTATTTACATGTGTGATGTGAGTTCCTTCTTATGTCATATAGGAGTGTATAGAATGATTTAAGCAAGTGTTATGTCCTTTTCAAATAGATTATACACTTGATAAATCCTATACAAACCTATGTTAAGAAAGAGAAGGAAATCACATAACACATTTTATATTATTCACATGCAAGTTTATAAGTACTTATAAATAGCATACTTTTCATTTGTAATGTTTGATTTATAAGTTTTGAAAATAGTTTTGGATTTAGTAGTGATAATAGCCATTCATATTCTTACTTTAGCCAAAACATGCAATTTAACATTAAGAAAATGTTTCATTTTAATTTATTGTTCAAAAAATATGAATACATGATTTTCATATGACATACAAGAAAGAAACAAAGTGCTGTAAGCATTTAACTTCACTTACTCTAATTAATTCCAAAAGACAATCTTATGGAATAAGATTATTAAAAGTGAATCAAAGGTGGTTTAAGGAAATTTTGATTTTGTTTTGAGTTTGATTTGAATTTAGGAAATGTGAGATGGTTCACTGGTCCTAACCCATCTCCCACATGTGTATGTTGTTTTAATTTAATTTTAGAAACATTAGATTGATTTTATATTTTGCTTAGGTTAAGGTGTACGGTAAGTCCATTAATTACCCCTTACCTACACCACTTTAAAATATTTAACCAAATAATTATGAGCCAATGTATGACATAAAACCACAAGAAATTTAAATCAGCTATGCACTTAAGAAATAAAGGGGCCTAATGCATTTGGCACATAATTAATGATTAATTAAGATAAAGTGTTTAATTTAAGTACTTTCATATCTCTTCCCACCCTTATGGGTTAGATATGATTTCCTTAAGCTACTTAGGTTATTGAACACCTAAGTATCTACCCAAGAAGGAAAAAGATTAAGTTTAGATTAATTTGATTTTAAAATTTTAATTAATTAAGCCATTTAATTAAGTGATTAAACTATTTAATTAATTTTCACCTTAAATAGATTTTTATCCAAATGAAATAAACTTAGGGGAAAAGATTTGGAAGAGGACTCCTAATCTCATTCCCTAAGTCTATTCACTATTCTAAGGTAATTAGCAAACTTAATTAATGAATTTATCACTAACTAATAGGTTAATTAATCATTTAATTAATTAAGATAGTAATTAGGAATGATTCAAGCAATTACCATAATTAAACCATTAGTAAATTCTAAGAAAATTAACAGAGGTAGAAGTTATCCCACTAAACAAACATGAGAAGTTTGGAATTAATCAGTAAAATAATTAGAGAGTAATTAACATAATTACATTTTCAATAAAATCCAAATTACATAAAATTTACTATTCAAAATTAATTAAACTTAATTTTATATTATCCCCCTTTGAAATATCTTCAAAATGCATTTGAGTTCATTTTTTTTTATTTTTCTACATTTAGTTATGTATTTTTGAAATTTTTGTGATTAAAACTTAATTAAATAGCCTAATTATATAACTAACTTTCCATGTGACGGATGCGATGTGCTTTCCATGTGGCACAACGGGATTAGCTATTTAAGTTGTCATACCACACGTAGTGCAAGAAGACTGCTTTTCATTGGATCGTCTGATCAAAGATCGGATGGTCAAGATTAAGCCCGTGGTATTAAAGTGATTAAAATGTGGATCTAATGTGTATAAATCAGGATCGTCCACATGGGATGGATGGTCCATGATTCATCCTTGAGCTTGCCTATGGGAGAGGAAAATCGTCCATCTCTTAAGGCTTGATCCGAGCTCGATTGAGCTCGGATTGAGCTAAAATTTAACCCACACCATCATCATGCAAGGAGATGAATGTCTAACAATAAAAATGCAATGGGATTATAATTCCCTTCAAAAAAAGACTAAAGAAAATTCTCTCTAAGCTTACTTTTAGTCCATACCTTGCCGGAGGCTATCATCGGCACTCCCAACCGTCGAGGTAACTTCGTCTAGTGGAGATGAAGCTTTGTTGAAGATTTAAGGGCTTGAGGTTGAGTGTATCTTCTTATTAACCAAAGTGGGCTTCAATTTCTTGCGACCTTGGTCTAGAGCCCTCTTCTTGTTCTTGAGAACTTGGATGAAGACTTGGGTGACCTCGATTGGGTCCCCTCAAGGTGCTTGAAGGAGAAATTGAGCTCTAGTGGAGAATTGAATGAGATGGAAAATTCCTTGAGCTCCCCTATTTTTAGCTTGATGAAATCGAGAATGAAGAATTCAATGTAGCTTAGGAGACCTTGGGGGAGCTTCAAATTGCTTCCTCTGAGTTCCGATGCTTCAATCGAATGTGAGTCCATGCAATTCAAGTGAAATTAGGGGGAGTATATCTTCCCCTAGAAGGATCAGATAGCCCATCATGGCTTTGCCATTTTGATCAAATTTATCCTATGGGGTGAGTTGGTTAGGGCATTTTGGATGCCATGTGGTTCAGTTTGGCTAGAGGGAGGTGGTGGAGAAATTTCCATGTGCTAAATGAGGTGGAGGAGTGATTCCCATGTGCTCATTTTGAGTGGGGTGGTTAATTTTGGCCTTGGGCTGGGTTTGGCTTACCCAAACACATTGTGTCATGTGCACCACACCCACAAGTGTCAACTTGGTCCACTAAGGGGTGCCAAGTGGCCATGAAAAGGATATGACCAAATTCCAAGTGGAATTGGCCATAGGTTACCCCTTGACTTAAGGGTAAAATGGTTATTTGGATTTGATTTTACTTTAGATAGATTTAGAATAGTTTTAAATTTGGCCAAATTTCAAAGAATTTGGAGTTGATTTGATGTCATTTGCATGTTGACCCATTTAGGTTAAAATGGGTCAACTTAGTCAAGTTGACCAAGTCAAATTGGGTCAAGTTCATATGACTATTTGAAATGTCTTGGCATCATTGGTTTAGTTAAATTTGGTTTATATTTGGTTTTGGTACATTTGAATTCATTTAGGTCAAATGGGTCAAGCTGACCAATTTGACCCATTTGACCCAATTAGGTTAGTGGGTTGATTTAGGTTTCATTGGTCATTTGAAATGTTTTGCAAGCTTTGGTTTCAATAAATTTTGGTTTGGTTTGATTTTGGCTCAATTTGGCCTTTTAGGTCAAGTTGGGTTCATGGTCAATTGGGCTAGGTTGGGTCTAGTTGGCCAATTGAGATTTTGGTCAAGTTCAACAAGTGGTTTAGAATAAATTTGACCCCATGTTGACCTCATTTTTTTAGAATGAGTACTCAACCCCCATCTTAGACTCCTCTTAGACTTTAAGAGTTCCTTAGTCTGAACATCTCGTGATTAGGTGGACACTCAAACCTAGCCCTAGAGACTTAGAAGTGTTAGCCATAGGAATATGTCATGTCTTAAGGGTGTTAGGAAAATTTCCTACCCTTAGCTTGAACCATTCCTCACTTTCCTTCATTCAAGTCAAACTCCATATCAATTATATTTGATTTTCTCTAAATTTAAATCAACTCCATATGACTGAAATACATGATTGAAATCTATGATTGAAACCCATGATCAAAATTCATCAAAATTCCTAAGTTCAAATTTTGCCTAAGTTCTTAATCTTGTCATTAAGGACTTAACCAAAATTATGATCTAAAACAAATCAAATATTTGAGATTTTCTCATAATCCATTTATATTCTCATTTATATTCATATATATAAATGAAATGTAAATTCAAATCAATCAAACTAAACTCAAAATTTCAATTCAATTCATGAAATTTTCTTAAGTCCCTTAATTTTCTATTAATGAACTTAGCCTAATCTTGATCAAACCATTTGAAACCCATGATATATTCTCAAAACTCATTTATATTATCATTTGTATTCACATATATAAATGAAATATAAATATAAATCAATCAAATCAAATACAAAATTAAAATTCCCAATTTAAAATTTTCTTAAGTCATTTAATTTTATATTAAAGGATTTATCCAAAACCTTAATCAAACTAATTCAAATTCATGGGATTTTTTCAAAACTCATTTATAATCTCATTTATATTCAAACATATAAATAAAACACAAATATAAATCAATCAAATCAAATTCTCAAATTAAATTCTCAATTTAAAATGTTCTTAAGTCATTTATTTTCCATTAATGGACTTAGCTTAAATCATGATCAAATCATCTCAAAGTCATGGGAGTTTCTCAAAACTTATTTATATTCACATATATAAATGAAATATAATTATAAATTGAACAAACCAAATTCAAAAATTCAAACTCTAAACTCCAAAATTTTCCTAAGTGCCTTAAATCCTTCTTAATGGACTTAGCCCAAATCATGATTAAACCCCTTCAAATCCTTGAAATTTTCTCATGATCAATTTATATTCTCATTTATATTTATATATATAAATGAAATATAAATTAAAACAATCAAAGCTAATTCCAAAAATCAAACTCAAGCCAACTGAAGATCCAACCTAAGCCTTTCAAGCCAAAATCTTGAACTTAGCCAAATCAATTTCAAATCAAGCCAAACTCTTGATATTTTCTCATGATTCAATCAAGACTATAATCATGAACTCATAAATAAATTAAAACTTCAATCAAATAATCAAAACCTAAGTCAAAAATCGAAGCCAAAACCCCTTCATATTCTTCATTTGAATATGAAATTGTCAAATAGATCAAACTCCATTTGACTTCAAACCACTTGTAAATGGATTTATATTTCAATCATAAGTCCATATACAAGATCAATCAAGCTTAAATCAAACTTTGACCAAGCCATTTAACCCACTTAAGCTCACTTTCTAAGTGAACTAAAGTACTTATGAGCAAAATTCTAATCTAACCAAATTGGATTGAACCAAACTCATATTTGTCTCTCATCATGATCAACAATCATCATGGGATGATTAATCAACCAAATTGGGTCAAACCAAGTCAAACCTAAGGGTTGACCAAGTCAACACTTAACCCAAAATAAAACCTAACATAGTCAAATTCTATCATAGGCCAAATTGATTGAAATCATTGATCTAAGTTCACCCAAGACCTATGTTTGAACTTGACCAAGCCAAATGAGCCAACCAACCACTATTACTTGACCCAAGTTCACCTATTTTGACCTAAAAAGTCAAAATGTGTCAAAACATCTAAGCTAAATTGATTGAAACAACGTCAAGTCCATTCCAAACCACTTATGGAACTTGACCAAAGCCTCAATTGACCAACTACACCCCAACAGCCTAATACTAATGGTCAACATGACTAAAGGTCATGTTGACCAAATTTGATTGGAAACAGTTACCAATCCACTTCATATGACTAACCTAACCTTAACCTACCCATGACCTAGCCCAAATAGGTCAAATGGGTCATACCCTCTTCACATTCACATGAGGCTTTCCTAAAAGCTTAACGGAACCTAATGAGGAGTGGTGCACTGAACACAATGGGTTTGTGTCAGCCCAATTGGCCTCTAGACCAAACCCAACCTCATGGGTCAAAATGCAAAATTCAAAATCCCTCTCCCACTCAAATTCAAGCACATAGGAGGTTGGCAATCCACTCTTTGGCTCAAATCGACCATGTGCACACTCTTAACTGATCAGACAACCCACCCAATATGATCAATTGGATCAAAATGTCACACAAGCTTATGGTTGTCCGATCCTTCAAGGGGGAGATATACTCCTCATAATTTAGTTTGAATTCAGCATTCCTCAATTCGATTGAGTACTAGAAAGACTTAAGAACCATCAGAGAGTGATCCCTAGCCTTCTAGAGCTCTTATCATTTCCCCATTTCTTGATTTTTGAATAGTGAAAATAGGGGAGCTCAATCCATTCTTCGACTTTCTCCACACTCAAACTCCACTCAATTCCCTCTTCAAGCTTCATCAAAGGACCAAGTCGAGTGCACCCAAGCTCTCTTCCAAGTTCTTGAAGAAAGGGGAGACCTAATTCAATCAAACCCATAGGAAGATCCACTCAAGCTCAAGTGCTCAAAACTTCAGTAAGGCTTTGTCTCAACCAGACGAAGCTTCTCCAGGGAATTGAGCTCCGGTGATCACCTCTGATGAGGTATGGGATTTTTCTACCATTAAACTCAATGTGGTTTGGAGATTTGTGAAAGAAATTTCAATCCCATGGATTTTTTATCATTGGATTTGCTGCTCTTTAGCTTTAGATAGTGTGGGTTGAAGTTGATTTGAACCCGAGCTAGATCGAGCTTGGATCTTCCCCTTGATCATGGACGGTCTCTATTGATTAAGGGGAAGAACTTAGAAGATCTTCATCCATCCACACATTTTGGATGGACCGAGATAATTCTATAATTTTAGATATCCATTATCTATTTTAAAACTACGGAGATCACGTCATCCGATCTTTGATCAGACGGCAGAGATCAAACCACCGCTCGCCATTCATTTGGGATTTAACATTTAAGTAACCTCATGGTGATGTGTGTAAAGCAATCGACCACACATCGCGTCGTGAGCTAGGGGATTAGTTAAATCTCTTAATTAATTCCTAATTAACCTAGGGATCTTCCAAAAGTCATAACTCCCTTTAGAAACTCCAAAAAATTATGAAATAAAATTCTATGGATAGATAATTCAACCTAAAATATTTTAAAATTAATTTCAATAGGTTTTGAATTATATATTTTTTCTGAATTTGGGTTTTATTGGAAAGTTTATTTTGCTAATTACTTTTTAATTAAGCCTCTGATTAATCTCAAATTTCTTGGGTATGTTTTAGGGGATGACTTCTACCTCCTCTAATTTTCTTGGGATTTATTGAAGGCTTGATTAGAAGAATTGCATATGAATTTCTTAATTACCCTCTTTATGTAATTAAGGATAATTAAGGCATAATTAGTGATTTTAATCCATGATTAGGATTGATTAAGGTCAGATCCAGTAAGTAGGAGGTTTATGGAATTTTTTTTTTATATTTTCCCTAATCTTTTCTCTAAACCCCCTTTTCTCTCCTTAATCCCCTCTTAACTAAGGGTTAATTCATTAATTATCCCCTTAATTAATTTCTAAAAATTTTAAAAAGTTTCAGAACTTAATTAATCTACTTTGGGTAGATTCTTAGGTGTTTAATAGCCTAAGTTCAAATTAAGGAAATCAAAACCCAATTCATAAGTATGAAAGGGTATTTTGAAATTACCTAAGCTAAATCGCTTAGCTTAATTAACTTTTAATTGTGATCCAAATTGCATTAGGCCTTTTCTTATTAGGTGCATTGCAAATTTAAATTCCTTATGAGTTTTATCTCATCTCATTGGCTCATAAATCTTTGGTTAATTTTTCTAAGGTGGTGTAGGTAAGTGTTAATTAAGTTACTTAATTCATACCTTAACCTAATTAATGCATAAAATGGATCTAATTATCTAAAAATTAAACAAAAATATCTAACACATATGGGAAGGGGTTAGGAACATCAAACACATCTCACCTTTTTAAAAAATAATCAAATTTCAAACTAAATAAAAAGCACGTTGAATTCACTTTGATTTATTTTAAATTTTCTTATTCCATAAGATTGCCTTTAGGATTTAAGTGAAGTGAATTTGTTTACAGGCTTTCATTGCTTTGAATCTTTCCCAAACATGTTAAATTTGTATGTCATGTGATTTCATGCATTCAAATTTCTTAAAATCCAATTTTAAATGAAATTGTTTACTTTATGTCAAATTTGCATGTGTTGGCTAAAGTAGAAATATGAATGGCTATTATCACTAATAAATCTAAATTATTTTCAAAACATATAAATCAAATACCAAATCTGAAAGTATGCTACTTATATTCTAATTATGAGTTTGCATGTGATAGATTATAAAGGTATTCTTAGCATAGGCTTTCTTTCTCTTTTTTGTTGGCATAGTTTTGAATAAGAGTTGGTAAGATGTAGGGTTCATTTGAAAAGAACCCAACACTTACTTAATTCCACATCCTATTCATCTCTATACTACCACTTAAGAAGGGTTGCCTATATTTGCATACATAAATTGCATAAGCAAAATGAATCCATTAATACAACTTTTGCATTCTCCTTTTCTATTTCATTTCTTTTATACATATGTTTGTATTTAAGGAAAGTGGTATATTAGTCTGGAAAACCCTGAGTTTGTAAGACTTTAAGTAGCCCTAAGTAGGCCTTGTACCTTACACCTCTGGTTAACAATGGCGTTCACTTATGCCTTTCTTACTTTCATGTGTGTATGTGAAAATTTGGATAAGGAAACCCTTTTCTACTTAAGAAAAATAATGCATATTCAACTAATAAATTTCCTTAAATAGATTTCTTAGCATGCATCATAAAGTGTGTTAAATACTCTCATTTGTATGAAGATATATTTGTTTATCCATATGCATGTTATATATGTTGGGAAAGAAATGAAGTAATGTGCGTTATGTGAATTTTGATTCATTTTATTTAATCTTAAAATGTCTTTCTTTTTTAATATGTTAGTTTAGATTTTGTCTAAACTTAGGATTGATTAAAAGATGTAATCAAAATATTCACCTAAATAAAACTAAAATGTGACTCTACTTTAGAAATTACTTAGGTTAGGGAAGGAAAGAGAAGTCTCCCTCTCTTTCTCTCTCTTCATAACTTAGTAATTAATTATAGGATTCACTTAAACAAAATCAAAATATGAAATGAAATCAAACCAAAATAATTAAAAAACTTAAATGAAACCTTCCTCTAAGTTGAACATGTTCTTCACACTTAGAAATTTGAGCCTAAAGCCATAGCTAAGCACACCACACAAGCCTTGAAAGCACACACATTAGCCTAAGTCATCACTTCTAGCTTTAGGTTAGGTTGGTGTATGGCTTAATGTTTATTTTATTTTGTGATATATGTTTTAGACTAGATGTTAGGGTGTATACTCATAGAATAAATGATAGGACGTTCTTCGTCTAACTGTTCTTTTCTGTAGGGGATTGTGCTTAAGGGGTGCTATCATAAATAAAAATATAATTACTTTTGCTTGCAGGTGCTTTATACCCCTGAGCATAATCCATAGGCTAAGTGAACTTAGTCACCGATGTGTGGGGTGATAAGTCCAATATACATGCTTGGGATTTGTGTGGTTTATTTTAACTATCCTTTATTTTGCAGGTATTAATTAGATTTCTATTCTTTTTCCTTTTCATGTAAATTTGTGCAATTAGGATTTTGGAATAGTTATTATGGGGATTAGGATGAGCATTGGTCATAAGATCCTATCTTATGTACCATGTGAAGCCTTGGAGCATCCACCTTCCAACCATCCAAAAGAAAGAACCAAAAGAAGAAAAGAAGAAGAAAGAAGAAATAAACCTTGAAGACCCCCATAATAAGGAATTCCTTACTTAATTATAATTTAAATTATTTGTAATCCAGGTTGTATAAGGGTAGAGCTCGGCTACCCATATTTTATATTTTTGAGTTTATGTGGTGGTGCCCAACCACAACAGCCTTTTATTCTTTTTTCGATTAGCTTTATAAATTGGTTGATGATTTATTTATCTTTTATATTAAATGGTATATTTTTCCTAGTTTATTCCTTGCTTTATGTATGGCCTGGATGTGGATTAGGCTCTTTAGAGAAAATAAATATTTACCCAACTTAATAACTCAAAATAAAATTAAATAACTCATAACCTCACCTAAAGCTTAGGTTTAATCAAGATAAAAGAATTAGCAACCCTTAGATGGATGAGCATTTCTTTTGTAATATCATGCACAAATGCATCTTATTTCACTCTTGATTGGAGGGCTTCCATCTTTGCCAAAAAAACTTGGTTTGACCTTTGAGAGCCATGGTGGAAACTCACCTCCTCCCTTCTTGCTGATTTTGGCCAATAGAATTCTTTCTCATACATTAGTCATATGAATCTATTATCCCGAGTCAAAATAATTATCCAAAATAAAAAATAAAATGAAAATTGAATTGAATTAGATTTAGGTCATTTGAAGCATGTCCCTTTACATGATCTAGTCTCTTTAGGGAGTGAGTTTAAGGACTTAGTCTCTTTCTAAATTAATAATAGCCTAGCTATCTTGCATAAGCATAATGACTTGCCTATATGTATTTAAATTATAAGAGGAGTTAGTTTGCAACCACCCCCAGGCGGTTGTAAGTCCAAGTTGTCTGGTAGTTTGTCCTCTCTTGTGGAGGCAAACCAATTAGCCATTTTTATCTTAGATTTAGGTTGTGTTTTCGGCCCTCGCTAAGGCTCCCTAGATTTAGGAATTGAGGTTGATTCTCCCCTTTGTGGGTCATAAGCATAATTCCTCATCTCCTAGGCAATCTTATGTTAAGGAATCATCAGTCATAAATTTTTAAATGAAAAATTCAACTCAAACAAACTAAATTAATTTCAAAATGTAAAGCCCAACTATAGATAGTTTGAGATGCTCACTAAGTTTCCTAGCATCGTGGGCATCTCCTACTTATCTTCCATTTTGGCATCGATAATAACTCTCCGTCTTTTGATCAATCCCATTTAATCTTTCAAAAATAAACCAATAGATTGATAGTCCTTTCCTATTGAATTCTTCAAAGACAACGATCATTTACCTTAATCGAGAGTTTTCCTAAGGAATCCCCATTCTTTAGGATGTAATTAACTATGAAGGCTTTCCCCTGTAGGAAACTTAACGAACTCAATTTAAAATAAATCCTACTTTACTTTTTCGTGTAAACTGTGAGAAGAATCTCTGGTACATATGCAGAACCCATCATTCTTAGGAGTCCTTATTGAGGTGATTAAGTCCATTAAAGGATAATGACTTCTACCTTTCGAGATAATACACTATTTTCTTGATGACATACTCGATCACCTGAATAAGTACATCTAGAGCATGACATCTTAAAAGATGAATTTCTATAGTTGTTCTTTCATTTCTCCCAGATTTGAAAGACAATCCTATAGAAATTTTTCTAACCAATGATTTTTTCACACTCCAGGGATAGGTTCTTCTCCATCTTTGGTAAATGATCGTTGTCTTTGAGTATCAATAGTGGGTTTGTACTTTAGTATGAATCAAGACTATCTTTCTTTCCATTGGCACTTAGCTCATTTCATTCTTGAGTTGAGTTAACATCTTTATGTTTTAGGACCGCATTCCTTGTTAGTCTTAAAACCCCCTTTAGGTTCTCCAATGGGTAAAATGAAAAGATCTAAATAAAAGGAGAAAACATTTTTTTTAAAAAAAGAATTCCTCCTTATCATTTTTATGATAAGGAAAGGTTCTTCCTAAAATAATAAAGGTAAAATAAATCTTCCATAAAAAACTTTGCTTTTCAAAAAGCACCTTTTCAAAAATGCACTTAATAAAATATTTTTCCACAAAATTTTGTCACCCTCATTTAACAATTCCCATAAGTATTACATGTAGGGATTTTCAAAATAAAACTAAACAACATTTTTTGAAAGCACAAATGAATATCATCTTTCAAATCACTTTGATGAAGATTTTAATTTTCAAAATAAAATGAACAATCAACTTTTCAAAAATCACAATCATAATCATAAAATTTTCATAAAGTATACATAAATTTCTCTATTCAATACACTCACACGTATTGAATGGAAAGTTTTTTAAACAAAATTAAACTTTTCAAAAGCATATGAATATCTTCATTTAATATATTCAAATTTATTAAATGAAGATTTCATTCCCAAAAAATAAATATCTTTAAGAAATCTCACTTGAACATATCTCACATATGTTTTAAAGTTGGAATTGCTCTCTTTCAAAAAGCAACAATCACACACAAAACAAAATTTTCATATTTCAAAAATAAGATTGATCTCCATTCTACACACCTAAATTTGTTGAATGGAAGTCCTCTCTTTCAAAAAATTAAAATTTAAACAATCATATTATCAAAACTTTTCTAAACCCATTTGGAATTTCATTTAACATACCCAAATTTGTTAAGTGAAATCACCAAATCCAAAATCCAAATATTTTCTAAAACATATTTTTGGAACTTCATTTAACATGCCCACATTTGTTAAGTGAAATTTCCAAATCCAAAATCCAAAAATTTTCTAAACATATTTTGGAACTTCATTTGACATAATCAAATTTGCTAAGTGAAGTTTCCAAATCCAAAATCAAAAATCAACAATCATACTTTCAAAATTCTAAACACATTTGGAATTTCATTTAACATACCCAAATTTGTTAAGTGAAATCTCTCAATCCAAAATCCAAAAAAAATTTCTAAAACATATTTTTGGAACTTTATTTAACATTCCCAAATTTGTTAAGTGAAATCTCCAAATCCAAAATCCAAAATTTTTTTCTAAACATATTTTCAAACTTCATTTAACATAATCAAATTTGCAAAGTAAAGCTTCCAAATCCAAAATCAAAAATCAGCAATCATATTTCAAAATTTTCAAACACATTTGGAACTTCATTTAACATACCCAAATTTATTAAGTGAACTCTCCAAATTCAAAATCCAAAAAATTTCTAAACACATTTGGAACCTCGCTTAACATACCCAAATTTATTAAGAGGAGTTTTCAAATCCCAAAATTAAAATTTCAAACACCATTTGGAACCTCACATAGAATACTCAAATTTGCTAAGTGAAGTTTCCAAAGCCAAAATCAAAACTTCAAACACCATTTGGAACCTCACCTAGCATACTCAAATTTGCTAAGTGAAGTTTCCAAAGCCAAAACAAAAATCTTCAAACACCTTTGGAACTTCTTTTCTTACCATACCAAATTTTCTAAGGAGAAGTTTCCATTTTCAAAACCAAAATGAAATCGAAATTTTGAACACACCATTTGGAATTTCATTTAGCATACTCAAATTTGCTAAGTGAAATTTCCATTAAAAATCAAGTGGACTTCATCTTTAGCATACCAAATTTGCTAAAGTTGAGTCCCCACTTTCAAACACATAAAAAAAAATGAAACACTTAGATTCCCTTAGCATACCAAATTTGCTAAGGATCCTACCTTTTTCAAAAATCAAAACATCAAAACAACAAATGAAACACTTAGGATTTCCTTAGCATGCCTAAATTTGCCAAAAATCCTATTTTCAAAAATCACACAAAACACACTTGGATTCTTCACTTAGCATACCTAAATTTGCTAAGTAAGAATTTCAAATTTTCCAAAATCAAAACAAAATTCAAAAAAGAAACAATCATTCTCAAACACTTCACTTAGCATACCTAAATTTGCTAAGTAAGTAAAATTTCAAAACAATAAAAAAAAAACAAAATCAATTTGACCCTTACTTTAACATACCTAAATTTGTTAAAGGAAAGGGTCCTTAAATCAAAAATTCAAAAAAACAAAATGAACTATGGAAGCATCCTTAAAAAAATTTTGAATCCATATTTCAACATACCTAAATTTGTTGAAGTTGGTTTCATATTCAAATTCCTCTTTCAATCAATCTTCTCAAATCCATTTGAACCCCACTTAACACTTCCAAGTTGTTAGATGTGGGTTCAAATTTTTAAATTCAAATTAAAAAAATAAATTTATGGAGACATAAATCTGATACAAGTTCATTTCTCATTGCAGATCTTTATAGTCAGTCAGTGCAATTCAATTTTAGTTTACTATAGTTGTTCGAATGGCCAGTTCTCATAAGCTTATCTTCACCTTCCCCCATGGTATGGATATGGCTTTAAATCAGGTTGACTTCCCTCATCTACACCATACCCACCTGATTCAATTTGGCCGGGGATTTGAGGGAGCAAGAATTACTTTTGAGGGCACTCCCCTCACACAATCGGAGACCAAGGGTGTAAGTCGATCATCGTGATTGACTTCTCCTCGATTCATTCAATTTTAAAGTGCCGTAGTCGCAGTGTACCAACTCCAGCAGCTCATCTCGAGTTGCTCATGTTGCCCAGTGAGGGCTAGTACCCTACCATCGGTCACCTCTAAGGGTAAGGCTCCCTGTTCGTGCTTGCCTCCCCACATTTGAGTATGGGTCTAGCTCTCCTCCCATCCTACCTACCCAAAGATAGGAACAAGAACCACATGATCCTGCGGTACCACACTTGGATAGCTAAGGAGCTAGAGGCAGCAGCTCGAATAGCCATGGATGAGTCTCCCATTATCATTTAACCAATGGTTATAAAAAGCTAGTTTTATCCTCTCTCTGGATCAGACAAAGAGGATGCTAGGAGGATCCATTCATCACCTCCTCCAATGGTGAACTTGCAGCCAACACTCTAGGAGTTGGAGGTCGTACATCAACCTCTGACCATTTATGCAGGTGGAGCATATGGACGCCGAGTCAAGAACACGCTTTCTGACCGCTATCCCCTGTAGGAGGCAAATTCATCAAGAGAGGGTATGTGAGGCCCATACAGCCCACATTACTAGCAGATAGTGACGGAGGTTCAGCCGCCTACCACTTTCTTTTGATTGATTTTCCAGCGCTACCCACACCAACCATACCGACAAGATTCTTCTCACTAGACTACCACAGAGGGTAGCTCCTATACACAGAGAGTTGGTGGTGTCTCCACCCAACCACTCTACCCCTTGTCCACCATTTCCAGTGTAGGTTACAACATCTCCCATTCCATCTAAGGCCATGAAAGCCACATCCGGGAAAAGCAATTGGTGATCTACACGGCCAAGGGATCCTACCCTCTACACCCATTGGTAGGTCGAGCCTCTAACCTTCTACCAATGGTGGTGCGAAGGAGTGACAACCCCAAGCATCGTGGTCATCCTTCACCAACTATACAAGATGGAGATGGTGATATTATAGATATTCCAGATGGCGCTGTGCACAAGTGGTAGAGGAACATCCTAAGATTATTACCCTCTATAGCCAATGAGTGTCATTCATCCAAGTGAGTACGCCCACGAGATTGACTCTCCAAAGGACAAGTAGGTCCAAGGCTCTCGGGCATGATAGTGATCACACCGCTAGCCTAAACTATTTGTACTTGAGTTGATCATTCCTTAGATGAGATAGTTGCACATTATTTCATGGAGAAGAAGGAGATCTGGGTACCGGTTCGATGAAGAGAGAGTCAGCTTCGATCCCAATGAAGATGACTTGATGGGGGATTCAGCTGGAGTATGCATGGTTCACACTAGAGAATTCCTTCTTAAGGAGCAACAAGCCATGAAAGGTGATGAGGTTGATCAAGAAGATACTGCAGAATCAGTCCAGTACCTCCAACATCAGTTGAACTAGAAGGATGAGTAGATTGATAGGATGGCATGTCAGTTACAGTACTTGTTAGTAGTAGTGTCGCTAAAATAAGCCCCTCAAGTTCATCCTATAGTCAGTCACTGAAGTTACATGTCTTGGACCAAGACTCTACCTCCCATTGAAGACTAGCCAGATAGAAGGTAGTGGAAAGTACCTCCATACAAAAAAAAGATATAAAATCCATGGTTGAGCAACAGGTGAAGGAAGCTTTGGCTTAAGCCCGGGGTGGATCATCGGTAGACCCTACCAAGAGGAATTCTATGTTATCCAATATCCCAAGGATTTTGTACCTACTTCCTTCAAAAGCTTTGAGGGCAATGGAAACCCGAGGTAACACATAGCATATTTCAGGGTCAATTATTGCAACGCAGGTGGCAGTGATGCTTTGTACTTTCATCTTTTTGTTAGCAGCCTAGCAGGTATTGCTTTTTGTTGGTATGCTAAACTACCCAATGATTCAGTAAAGATATTTGCAGCGTTAGAGCAACTCTTCATCAAGAGGTTTGCTGAAGCTCAGCAAAGGGTTACTGTAGGTGATCTCATTGTAGCACAACAAAGACTCGTGAGTCCTCATTGATTATATTCTCGATGGCATAACCGAGTATGAAGTGTGAATCACAACTATTTAAACAACATGCCATTGAGATTCTCTTGAAGAATATCCATGGCTCCTTCATGCTTAAGGGCTTCACTATCAAGACATTTGAGAAGCTAATCAACAAGGTGGCTAGTCTACAAGAGGCCAAACAAATAGTTACCTTTTCAAGATTAGTTGCTTAAGCATAAAGGTCTATGAGAAGAAACTTGAGCAAGAGTTTGATAAAGGAAGTAGCCCAGAGATCCTGAGAGACCACGACCCGACCTCCACCTCCTTTGCCACCATCGAGGTAGCCACCTGCCTCCACCAACCTCCATGGCCACACAACCTCCATACCATACCACCAAGAAGGGCATGCATATCACCACTGTGTAGCTATGGTTCTTTTAGATAAGTTAAACAAACCTTATTCTTTTAAGAGGGAGGTAATCAAGAAAATCTTTAAGAATCTCTTAAAGAAACCTGATTTTCAGTTACCCGAGCCTAGGAGACTAGAGGAAGTAGGTAAAAATCATGATCCAAACTTTTTCCCTTACCAATGTATGCTAGCCACATTTTGAGGATTGCTTCACATTCAAGGACTAGCTTGAACAGCTTCAAGATCGGTGTAGTTATCCCAAAGGAATACCTTGTAGAATAACCTTCCCATTAGTGTAATCCTTGGGGATACAGATCCTACCAAAACCAAAAGAAGAGACATTTCTTTGTCAAAACCTAAGAAAATAATTCGAAGATCAAGAAGCTTTCTGTGTGTTTGACTCAAACCTCCAACACCAAGGAAGGTTTGTAAGTTGCCAAGCCAACTAGGAAAGTGGAGCTCAAGAAGAAGATGTTGGCCCTGATAGCCCATAACCACACCACCACATGTCCGCCTCCAGCCTTCAGCCAACTTCCACACCTGACTTCTTCCATTTCAGTTCTATTTTTTTCTACTAGTAGAACTCTTCTATCAGAGGATAAGGGCATCAAATCCCTTACTCCACTCACTTTACTTGACTTCTACTTTGTACCCCCAAATAATTCCAAGAAATTGAAGAATAAAGCTAGTTTGAATTACATCTATGTCACTTTTGATGTGTTATCTTCTTCTATTCCTAATGATAACTCTTCAAGTCTAATTAACTATAATAATTCCAATCTTCCTCTTTCTGATCCAGAGTTGGACTTTCCAACTCTAAATACTATGGGTTCACCTCTTGAGATAGACTTGGAATCATCTAATTTGAGGGTCGCATAGGAGAAGTTGTAAGTGTGCCTGAAGTGCGGGTAGAATCTTCCACCACCTTTCCTCAAAGATCACCAAAGTCAACCTTCGTAGTGGTAAAGTTCTACCTCCTAGGGCAGCATCTCAAGAAAGAGGGAAACAAGTCATTGGTACTGAAGATCGAGAAGCCCTTCCACAATGCTCCACCCTTGATATGCTGGAAGACCACAAAAGGTGGACTAACGTCCTTTCTCATCTAAGAAAGTCATCTAAGCTAAGCATATATGATGCCCTTGTCTTATCCAAAGAGATGAGGAATCACTAATCAAGGCTCTTCTGATCCTAAATATGCTTAGCTTAGCGCTATAGGTGAGGAAGCACATTATGCAAAAGAAGCCCAAGGATCACCTTCAGATGAAGACCTTCTTCTGGGGACTTGAGCACAACCGCCCCCTACATCACATGACATGGATAGTTCACGCCATGGTTCTCATGGATTCGTGTGCATGAACATTATGAGTCTAAAGACCTTTATTTGAAGATTGACATCTACACTGAGGAGATAGGATGATGTTGAGAGGATTCAATGATCAAGGTGAGCTTTTAGGTTCTATAGTGTTATTGGAGATAGTGACTAAAAGACAAGAAGTTCTACATCATTGATTTGAATACTTCACTACTTTGCTTGGTAGGCCTTGGATACATTAGAATAAGATCATTCCATCCCTTCATCGTGCATCAATTTAAAAAGATGGAATTAGCGTTAACAGGATGAAAAGCCATTTTCCTAGAGAGGTTGAGATTTATGAGGATGAGACCTATCTTCCTCAAAACACCCTTTCATGAACTTGGACAAAATTCAAATGCAAAACCAAAAGAAAAAAGAAAATGAAGCAAAAGAAAAGATAAAAATAAAATGAAAAGAAAAAAGAAAAAAGTCCCATACAAGAAAGGGAATTGAAGAAGAAATATCCACATATCACATTCCACCCATAGTTCATTCCATCATATGGACATGTGGGTAGATGGCTCAACCTCCACCAAGCAGAGAAGGCGTAAATAGATAGTTCCAGAGGTGGGAGACCCCTAGTTGGCCTTCACCAGAGGTCATGTTCCAGCTCATAGAGTACCCCTACTATTCACATAGACTTGGAATCTTTCAGGAGGATGAGTCCAATGTGATTAGTATACCAACAACCCTGGGTTCCATTGAGGTGACTTTGATCCAGTAGACAAGACCAGCCTCCAAGCAAAGCAAAGTATTCAATATGGTTTATGTGAAACTATTCAGAAGGGAACCTTAGCTCTTACCTCACTTACATCTCAAAGTTGAAGGTTTAGTAGTTAAGGAAGTCTTCTAATAAACATGAAGAGAATTCTTTTGATCATCCTCCTCAAGTCAAGTTGATGTGAGGAAGATACTTTTAAAGAATTAATGGAATTAATTTGACTTTTACTATTCAAAATCTTATACATAAAGGTTTAGTTCCTCACACATGGTCCAAGCATAGGTACTTCAAAAGCTATGGAACAATACAAAAAGACAAGCAAGAGCAAGATAAGAATCAAGGTTAGGTCACATGATGAAGATTACCCTAGTTACCAACCATTAATCGATAGTTTCTTCTCACACATCCCCAACTCTTATGAGAATGTGTGTTTAAAAACATATGATCGATGATCTCCAAGTCAAAGAGGCACTAGAATTTGAAGAAGATTCATTCAACAATTGACAAGCTTAAAGAAATCAACCTCGATAAAAGAAAATCCTCACCAACATACATCGCATTGAAATGAAGAAGAAACCAATGACTTAGTTAGGCTATTGATGAGTTTAAAGACACATGGAGTTATGAAGAAATGCCTAGATTATCTCTTGATCTCCCATAAGCTAGCAATAGACCTAATGTTACCCCATATTAAGCAAGCTCCTAGACGCATGGATTAGAAATTGAACATGTGTCATTTCAAGTCAAGAAATCGATCGATGTTTTTTCAAGGAAGAAAAATATCCTACCGTTAGCTAGTGTCATCCCTAAGAAGAAGAATGGCCAAATTATTTTGTCAATTTTAGGACTTAAACAAGGCATGTCCTAAGGATGAGTTTCCTCTTCTATACTAGAATTAATGGTGGACATCCTCATCTCATGCAATCTTTTCTTTTCATGGATGGATCATCCGCTATAACCAAATCAAGATGTCTCCTGAAGATGAAAGAAACACTTTTTCAAACCCGATCAATCTTCTTATAGGGTCATGCCTTTCGCCTTAAAGTTACATACCAATGGCCATGACTCGATCTTCAATGAACTCATCCATCATCGTTGAGTGCTACATGATGATCCAAGAAGAGTGAGAAAAGGAAGACCATCTCTTTGACTTGAGAGTAGTTTTCTTAAGATAATATAATCTCAAAATGAATCCTCAAGTGTGCATTCGTGAGTCTTCAAAATTCCTTTTTGTTGTCGAAATCGAGAATAGATATAGATCCTGAAAAGATTAAACCTATCTTAAAAATGCTACCTCATAAGAGTTTAACTCAACTTAGATCCTTTCAAAGATGGCTGGCATATCTAAGACACTTTATCTCAAACTATCGTGAGATGCAAACCATTCTCAACACTTGTCAAAAGGATGCCAAGTTATGATAAAGTGTCAACATGCCAAGACATCAAAGAGTACTTGGTGAACCCACCAGCTCTAGCATATCCGGGCAGCACTCATCCTTTACACTAGTGATTGGATGACTCTCGATGCTCATTGGCCAAGAATAGGGAAGGGCACTCTACTACCTCAACCATCATCTGATCCTTGCTGAAGCAAACTGTCCACCTATTGAAAAACATTGCCTAGCTTTAATCTTTGCATCTCAGAAGTTATGGCATTACATGCTTTCTCATAAGGTGAACTTGATCTCAAACCAATCCACTATAGTTCTCATGACACGCCAACACTTTCCATGTTTGGCTCATTGGTCCATGATAAGTTTGATATCACATTTGTACCCTCAAAGAAAGGTCGCACTGATTTCTTAGAACACACTTCCTACTTCTCGCTTAGTGAGATATCCTTGATGAACAAATCATGAACTTGGGAGGCCAAACGCCGATGGGAGATGTATTTTGATGGTGCTTCTTTTCTTAAAGGTGAAGCACCATGATCTATTCTCAGAAAGTGGGGTAGAATAGTTCTTCTAACTCCAAACCGTGATGTGATGAGACTCTCATACTATCTTTCCAACCCCTGCACCAAAAATAAAGTTAAGTATGAGGCTTTGATTTTTAGTTGGAGTTAGCCATCACTATCAATGTCAAGAGCATCAATAACTTTGGGGATTCTTAGTTGGTTATCAACCAAATTGTCAGGTCTTACCAGGTTTTCAAGCCCAAGCTTCATCATTACTATGAGTATACCATGAAGTTGTTGGCCCAGGTTCCTGAAGTCACCATTTACAAGGTTCCCCGAGTAGAGAACATAGTAGCAGATGCCTTGGACAAACTTGCCAAAGAGTTGGCATGTCTGGAAGATGAGTCCATTTCAATAAGAGTCCAAAATAGACAAGTCTTATCCCTTATTGATGAACTCATCGAGAGACTTTCTTGAAGGGAGGTTGCCAAAAATGGACAAGGAGCTATTGAAGGCAACTCATAGATTACTTGAACACCAAACTACCTCAAGAAAATCATAAGCCCATTAGGTGAAACAAAGAGCTCTCTCCTACACTCTTGTTGATGGAACCTTGTACCACCGATCTTTTGACCATATGTGATTATGTTGTTTAGATAAACATGGAGCTTGTGGCATTGTAATTGAGGTACACTTAGGTCTATGTGGAGCTCATCAATCCGGTCCAAAGATGAAGATGAAGATCAAAATATTGGATACCGGCCTTCGATGATCACATTGTAATGGACGAAGAATATGCCATCAATGTCGTGGTCCTCCACCAACCATTCTACATTCTACTTGGCTATTTTGAGTGTTGAGGTACTGACATTGTGGGTCCGATCGATCCTCCTTCTTCTAAGAGGCATCGATTCATCTTAGCTACCACCGACTACTTCTCCAAGTGGGCAGAAGCTATCCCACTCAGAGAGGTCATAGCTCACCATGTACTTTAGTTCTTCAAGAACCATATCGTATATAGGTTCAAGGTGTCTTGACGAATTATATTCGATAATGGTACTACATTCAAAAGCATGAAGATCAACAGCTTTGCTAGAAGACATGGTATAGATTGGAGATACTCCACCATCCATTACCCTAGAGCTAATGGTTTAGTAGAAGCATTCAACAAAACTCTCATCCAGATACTAAAGAAGACTCTTGATGACACCAAACAATTGTGGAACATAATGCCTTTTGGACACACCACAAATAAGCCTACCTTATTTTCCTTAGTGTATGGTGCTTCTTTAGAAGTTCAACTCCTGTCACTAAGGATAGCATTGGGTAACAAGATCACTATAGAGCAGAATCAAAAGTTGCAGTTAGAAGAGCATGAATGTTTGGAGAAAAGTTGCCTACAGGCATGCCAAAACCTCAAATTATACAAGGCCAAAATGATTCAATCTGACAACAAGCTGGTCTGCCCTAGGTCTTTCTGAGTAGGAGAACTTGTGTTTGTCCTAAGAAGACCAATTATTGCCCATCGATGTAGGAGGTCATTCCATAATTTCCCAGTGTGTTTTAGGTAGGTGTAAGAGTTCTCCAAAGACATCTTATTCCTTTTTAACACATGCATAACAACAAACATAAATATTTTATCTCAAGCTATTTTGATGTGGGAGAAAGCCCCCTGTGGAACTCACTCATTAGCTGCTCTAGGTTGGGTCTACATGCTGCCTCGCTAGTATGTCACTCTAGTGGTCATTTGTTGGAGGATGTGAGTCCCCGCACTTTCTTCCTAACTTGACCATTGAAAACTAATGATTGCCTTGTTAGTATGGTATGCTTCACTTCCCAATCAGTAAGCTACTTCATGGTTGACTTTGTTTAAGAAGATGAGTCCCCATGCTTTCTTCTTGAACTAGCCATCATGTTCTAACTAGGTTGAGTATTCTTGAGGTTTAGGATAAGTCTCCCAGAGGCTCCTTTCCTCTTGACTACTTTTGAGCTGATATAAGTCCCCTAGTGGCATTCACTTAGTAGTCACCCTAGGTCGGATAGTATGTGTCGAATAAGACGACTATCTGAGCCATAAAGATGGATGTGAGTCCCAGCTTTCTTGAAAAATCAGTGCACCTTAGGTTGGTTGATGTTTGCTATGCTGATAGCAACTCACCTGGTGGTTACACCACTCTTAAGTGGAAGTTCAGAATTATTATAGTTTATTAGACTTGAAGAGTTATTGTTGGGAATAGGAGAAGACAAGTCATCAGAAGAGACATAGATGTAATTCAAATCAGCTTTATTCTTCAATTTGGAAGTATTTGGGGTACAAAGTAGAAATCAAGTAGAGTGATGGAGTGGGATTTGATGCTCTCCATCGATACAAGAGTTCTACTAGGAAACAAGAACTAATAAATGGTTTGGAAACCGCAAGGTTAGAGTCTACCTGGTGGTGCAAGAGGCTATCTTGAACCGACACATGTTATTATTGTTGCTTTATCGAGCTCCCACTTTCCTAGAGTTGCAACTTGCAAACCTTCTTGGAGGTTTGAGTTGGCTCATTCGAAGGAAAGCTTCTCTCAATTATTTTCTTAGAGGTTTTAGACAAAGAGATGTCCCAACTTTCTTTAGTTTTTGTAGGATCACTTGTATCCCTAAGGATTACCCTAATGGAACCGGAAGGTTGTGCCACAAGGTATTCCTTCAGGATAATGACAACATCCTGTCTGGAAACTATGTTCAAGCCAATCCTTAAATATAAAGCAATCCTCCAAAACGTGGCCTAACATATGGTGGTAAGGGCAAAAGTTTGAATCATGACTTTTGCCAACTTCCTCCAGTCTCCTAGGCTCTTGTAGCTAAAAATTAAGTTTCTTTAAGAGATTCTTAAATGTTTTTTTAATTACCTCCCTCTTAAAAGAATAAGATTTATTTAACTTATTTAATATAGTAGGTGGACTGTACCTACCTAGCGGTAGATATGCATGCCACTGCTGGTGGTGGTACGATTGAGGCGATGGATGTGCTAGCCATAGAGGCTGAGCTGGAGGCCAATATGGTTTCCTTGGTGGTGGCAAAGGAGGTGGAGGCTGCTGAGGTTGTGGTCGCTCTAACTAATCTCTAGCTGGCTATTTCCCCTTATCAATCACTACAACTGCTCCAAGTTTCTTTTCATAGAGCTTTTGGTATTCTTCTTTGGCAACTGATCTGGAAAAGGCAATTGTTTGGCCTATCCTCGTAGCCTAGCACCTTATTGATTAGCTTATCAAATGTCTTTATGGTGAAGCTCTTAAGAATGAAGGCGATCGGACCATGGATATTCTATAAGAGAATCTCTATGGCATGATGTTTAGACAGTTGTGGTTCACACTTCATACTCAGGTTGCGCCATCAAAGAACATAATCAACAAGTGACTCACCAATGTATTGTTGGGCTACAATGAGATCACCTACAGTAACCCTTTAATGAGATCAAACAAATCTCTTGATAAAGAATTACTCTAACTCAGCAAATTTCTTAACTGAATCATTGGACAGTTTAGTATACCAATCAAAGGCAATACCCGCTAGGCTACTAACAAGAGAAATAAATGCAGCCAGCATTGCAACAATTGGCCCAAGTGAGCTATATGCTACTATTCTCACTACCATCGTTTGAAGGAGAACCAAAACCCTTGGGATCTTGGATTGCATCAATTCTCTAGTGTTCACCCTTTGGAATCGATGATCCTCCCAAGCTTGATCCAAGGCTCACCTCCGCCAAACATGGTTTTAGATCTTTTCCATGGAGGTCCACTACCTTCCTATGAATAGTGCTACCTTGATCAACGGAAGGTAGAGTCTTAACTGGATCTAAGACATGCACTAGTTCAAGCTGACTAACATTGACTATGCTAGGATGAACTGGAAGGCTTGATTAAGCATTGACAGCCAATAAGTCCCATCAAGCTGTTATCCTATCAATCTGTTTGTTTTTTCTTTCTTAAAATTGAGAGGTGATGGGTCAGCGATGTCTCCTTGATCAACCTCATCACCTTCCATGGCCTATTGTTCCCTAAGAATATAACCTCTAGTCTCTATTATGTGTATGCCAGCTGAATCCCCCATCAAGTCATCTTCGTTCTGATCAAAGCTGACTCTTTCTTCATCATACCATGCATACCCTAAGATCTCTTTTTTCTTATAAAATAGTGTGCAACCATTCATCTAAGGATTGATCTAACTCTAGCAAAAAAGCTTGGTACCGGGTGATCGCTATCATGAACTGAGAGGCATCAAACCTCACCTAAAGTTGGGGAGTTGCACTATACTAAGAATGATATAATCTAGTAATAGGGTAACAACTAATGATCCTATAACTATTCTCACTATAATGTCATTTGGAATATCCTTGATAGTAGTCACCATCTCCGCATCCGGCTGAATGGGTGGAGTTGGTGAAGGAACGACCATGATGGGTGCATTCTTCGCACCACCATCAAAGGTAAACAAGAGATTCTACCTACCATAATGGATGGTGTAAGGAGGATCCGCCATAGCCGGATCACCATAGACGTTTATCTGCGCCTTCATGGCCTTGGAATGGGTGATGTTGGAACTGATGGTGGACGGAGTAAATGGGTGCGACACCACCAACTCTCTATAAGACTGCCCTCGTGATGGTCCATGGAGAGGATAATATGATCGGAATAGCATGTCAAGTGAAAGTCGACCAAAGCGGTTGATGAAACCTCTTGCTTATGATGTAAAAATCTCCTCATATTATTCATTAGTTTGATTATTTTAGTTTAGTTATTATTAAGTTTTAATTTTTTATTATTTTAGTCATTAAGTTATTTAGAAAGTTATTATTATTAACTTAATTGTTTATTAGTTTAGTTAGTTTAGCTATTAGGTTATTAGTTAATTATTACTTTAGTTATTAGGATATTTTTAGTTTTATAATTTTATATTAATGATCATAATCAAACGCATCACATGCTACTCAAATCAAACCTACTCCTAGAACTATTCTGAGTAACAAAATGAATCCTCCTAGCATCCTCTCAATCGAGAGAGATGGAACTAGTTCTCCATAACTGGTGATGTGATCATAGTAGACTCATCCATGGTACCCAAATCCTCTAACTCTCTAGCTATCCCATGGAACCGCTTTGATCATACGATTCTTGTTTCATACTGGGTGTGATGAGAGAGTGTGAGCTAGACCCATACTCAAATATGGGGAGGCAAGAACCTCAACTGGGAGCCTTACCCTTGGTACGTGATGGGTGATAGTACACACCGGGGCAACATGTGAAACTCGAGGATGAACTGCCACTGCAACTGGAATACTGCCAGTACTAAAACCACTAAATGTTGTGGTACTGCCACAGCTTTCCCCTTTAGTGAGAGATCAATTGGGTAAGTCTACCCGATGACGATTTCTTCACCACCCTCTCTCAAATGTGGGGAATGCCCTCATAAGAGATCTTGGCCCCCTCAAATCCATCTCCAAAGTGGATCAAATGGGTGTGATCCAAATGAGAGAAGTCAGCCTGGTCTAGGGCAAGATCCATGCCATGAGGGATGGTAAAGACAAATTTCTGAGATCCTACCATCATACTGACTGAAACTGAAACTGAAAATTGCACTGGCTGAAAGAAATCTACAATGAGAAATGAACTTGCATTTATTTTTTGTCTCCATAGATTTTGAAATTTTTGAATTTTAAAAATTTGAACCCACATCCAACAACTTGGAAGTGTTAAGTGGGTTCAAATGAATTGGAAAGATTGATTGAAGAGGAATTTGAATGAATCCAAACTTCAACAAATTTGAGTATGTTGAAATATGGATTCAAGATTTTAATCAGATGCTTCCATAGGTTCATTTTGTTTTGAATTTGATTTTTTTTTTTTTGATTTGAAGGACTCTTTCCTTTAGAAAATTTGGGTATGTTAAAGTAAGAGTCAAATTGATTTTGTGTTGTTTAAATGTTTTGGAGTTTTCACTTATTTAGATTTGCTAACTAAGGTGATAGTGATTGTTTCTTTTGAAAATTTTATTTTGTTTTGATTTTGAAAATTTTTGGAATTCTTAATTAGCAAATTTAGGTATGCAAAGTGAAGAATCCAAGTGTTGTTTTGATTTTGAAAATAGGATTCTTAGCAAACTTAGGTATGCTAAGAAAATCCTAAGTGTTCATTTGGTTGGAAAATTTTGATTTTTGAAAAGGGTAAGATCCTTTAGCAAATTTGGTATGCTAAGGGAATCCTAAGTGTTTCATTTTGTTTTTGAAATGATTGAAAGTGGAAATTCAACTTTAGCAAATTTGGTATGCTAAAGATGAAATCCCATTTGGTTTTATAAAATGGAAATTTCACTTAACAAATTTGAGTATGCTAAATGGAATTCCAAATGTGTGTTTAAAATTTTGATTTCATTTTTTATTTTCATTTTTAAAAATGGAAACTTCTCCTTAGAAAATTTGGTATGCTATGGGAAGAATTCCAAAGGGTGTGTGCAAATTTTTGTTTTGAGTTTGAAAACTTTACTTAGAAATTTGAGTATGCTATGTGAAGTTCCAAAATATGTTTTGAAAAAATTTTGAATTTTTGATTTGGAAACTTTACTTTATAATTTTAGGTATGTTAAATGAAGTTCCAAATGTGTTTTGAAAATTTTTAAATTTTGATTGTTGATTTTGAATTTGGATTTGGAAACTTTACTTAACAAATTTGGGTATATTAACTGAGGTTCCCAAATGTGTTTGAAAAATTTTGGATTTTAAATTTGGAGACTTAACAAATTTGGGTATGTTAAATGAAGTTCCAAATGTGTTTAGAAAATTTTGAAATGTGATTATTGATTTTGAATTTTTGAATTTGGAAACTTCACTTTAGCAAATTTGATTATGCTAAATGAAATTCCAAATGCATGTTTGAAAGTTTTTGTTGGATTTTGATTTTGGAGACTTCACTTAATACATTTGGGTATGTTAAGTGGGGTTCCAAAATGTGATTGAAATTTTTTTGAAATGTTTGAGATTTGGAGACTTAACTTAACAAATTTGGGAATGTTAAGGGAGGTTCCAAATGTGATTAGAAAATTTTGAAATGTGATTGTTGATTTTTGATGTTTTGAAAAGAGGACCTCCATTTAACAAATTTAAATATGTAGAATGGAGATCCATTTTATTTTTTGAAATATGACATTTTTAGTTTGTGTGTGATTGTTACTTTTTGAAAGAGAGGAATTCCAACTTAAAACATATGTGAGATATGTTTAAGTAGGATTTCCTAAATAATATTTTATTTTTAGTTGGTGATGAAATCTACATAAAATGATGATATTCATGTGTATCTTTTTGAAAATTTTGATTTTGTTTACAAATGAACTTTCCATTCAATAAGTGTGAGCATATTGAAATAGAAAGATCCATATGTACTTTTGAAAGAGTTTTATGAATATGATTGTGATTTTGGAAAGCATGATTGTTCATTTTATTTTGAAAAAGAAATCTTCATCAAAGTGATTTGAAAGAAGATATTCATTTAAGCTTTTGGAAAATGTTATTAGTTTTATTTTTGAAAATCCCTACATGTAACAATTGTATGGATTGTTAAATGAGGGTGAAAAATTTTGTGGAAAAAGTTCTTTATAGGAGTTTTATTATTTTTAGGATGAACCTTTCCTTATCATGAAGATGATTAGGAGGAAGTCTTTAACAGATTTATTTTTATTTTAAATCTTTTCATTTTATCCATTGGAGAAACCCAACGGGGGTTTTAAGACCAAATGGGAATGTGTCCTAAAACCTAAAGATGTTGACTAACTCAACTCAAGAATGAAATGAGCTAAGTGCCAA